>JASDQU010881779.1:14805-30112 GCA_032191745.1 Picea mariana
AAAATGATTATTCAATCACAGAAGACAAACATAGGCTCACCAAAACATGTCCTCAATCAATGAGGGCTTCAAGCTCCCTAGAGCTTGCTGAAACTTCAATGGCTAAAATCCTGCAAAAGAAGTCTTCAAATGGCCTTGATAACAGTGCCAATGGATCTAGGACGTCCAAAAATCCCTAGTTGGGCTTTTACGGCACCTCAATCGGCCGAAGGATGAAGAAGACAGGCCTCCTGGAAGTTCCCCCTTCAAGCTTGTTGTCTCTGCATCTACAAAACGCACCCTTCTTGAATGAATCTGGCACACACGCAATATATAGCATAAAAACCCAGCACCGGGCGCAATCGTGCCAATGGTGCAAACGGTAGGATGGTTATGGGCACGCCAGCCCCTAACCACCTAGCACCTGGGCATGTGAGGGTCACAATATGACCTCAGGCTTAACAAAACAACCAAACCATTGCAAAACCGCCGCGCTCTTGGTTATGGTCACATGGCACAACACAAAGGACCACGAGCTACAATATTTAAATAACTCCGTTGTATAAACCCACTAGTCATATGTTTAAAACATATGCGACCGGGGCTCCATTTGTAACACAAAACTCCCACGCATATGTTTTTGGGTATGGTCACATGTTATCATGATAAGACCTCGGGTCGGGGCTAAGCCCCGGCCTGACCCCTCGCCAACGGTCACATAAACCAAATTCAAATAATTAAAAACCCGCATATATTACAAGCACCAACCCATGGCATAGTGGTTGCGCAAACTTTGTGAAAGCTTAACCGGTGGGGGAGGTTCGGGGGTCGAACCCCATGGACTCCAATAAGATTTTAATAAACAAGCCATATAGACCAATACCGGGGTGCCACGTGGAAGGCCATGATTGGGCAACGTGGCACCCAATCATTTGACCAAACAATGCCATGTGTCACCTCCCAATTCGACCAAATGTCAGCCAATAAATGATTGCCACATCGACGTATGATCATGCCACGTCACCTGCCAATTCAGCTCTGCCATGTCATCATACAAACATGCCACATTAGCATCCGTACGGACTGTACGGACTGCACAATCAACATCCATTTTTTTCCTGTTTGACGATTCAGACAGATCGCAATATCTCTTGCTCCTGACGTTCGTTTGAGACGAAACGAGTTGCGTTGGGCTCGCAACAATGAGACCTACATCCTCGTTCAATTTGAGGAAATTCCGAGAACGTTTATTTTTGAGCTAAAATTTGACCCTTGGTCCAGATTTTGATCATTGGGTGATATGGGATATTTTCGTCAGGTGACTTATTAAATAACTATATTAAATGAGCATAAACAAAAGTACACTATAAAGAAGGAAAAGCTCAAAATGAAATAGACATAATCATGCAATATGAACACAAATAAATTGATAACAGAGTTCGTCCCTGGTGGACTACGTCTCTGGGTCCTTCTCTCAAATGGGTAGGTGTTTTTATTAACTCCACAAAAGAATTGGGAAAAATACATAAGTATACCTCATTCTGGAGTTAAGCCACAGAAGCTTTGCTCAGATCATAAAACTAACACCAACACTGCATTCATGGTGTCGTTTTACCTAAAAATGATTGTCTCCATGCCTCAGTCTGAGTCGGACACTTTCAGGGCCCCAAGACACCCCTGCCTCAATTTTTTTGCTACTAATCCTGCAATTAATGACTTACAGATCTCGAAATCCATGCCAAAATCTAGAAAACTATGCCCAAATCCGTACTGTACGGATGCACTCAACCTGCCCCTTCTCCATGCTCTTGTCCATTCTGAACTCCGGCGAGACCCCCTTCTTATACCATTTTTGCAAGTGGTTAGCATTAATGAAGTTGTTGGTATGTTGGTTGGCATAGATAAACTTAGGCATTGGTTGGGCAGAGGTCCTAGGGTCAAATCCCATGTGCCTCTCCTTTTTTGGAAAAAGGTTACAACAACTTTGGCGCACCCTGCCAAATCTGGCGGGAGGCCACTAAAATAGTGGAAATGTGATAAATGGAGGCGGATATGATGGAAAATATGCTATATTTGGCGGTTGGTTGATTTAAGCCCCTGGGAGGGTGGAATACTATAGTCATATGGTGCAATATCATGTGAACAGGGGCAGGGCTGAAGGCCTAGCCCCTCCCTTTGGTGCCTTAGTTCAAAGTTTGAAATTAGATAATAATTAAATCTTATCACAAGGAAGATAAGTTGTATGGTGTAAAGGTTGGTGCATATGTGTGGGGCCTTTGGGCTAGTGAGAGGTCATGAATTTGACTCTTGGGGAGTCAATAACATTTTTTAACATACCAGCCACTGAAGGGGTGCCACGTGGTAGCCCATGACTGGGCCACGTGGCACCATATAATTTTTCCATAAAAATGCCACTTGTCACCACATGATTTGTCATGAAAAATGACATGTGTCATCGCTTAACTTGCCCACGTGTCTTCCACCCTTGCCACGTCATCTGGCCAACTCATTTGTGCCACATGTCACCCTTGCAGTGGTGCCACATGTCACTTTGACTTTTTCCTTTTTGACCAAGTTTGACTGAACTTTGATTGCTTATAACGTTTGATCCGTAACTCTGTTTGACGATCTGTTTGTGCCATTAGAAATATTGCAATGTGCTCTTTGCGATTATGCCCTTTTCACTGAGTTTTAGGAAAATTTAATTTTTTCCCTTTTATTGTTTGCTAAAGCCATTATGTGCGTTCTAAGTTGCTTATGTGCATTCTGAGTTGTCTTAATCTTCTCTGGATCCTTTTTGGATCACGCCTTCACACTAATAGATTTTGGGACCACCAAAAGATTTAATTAATCAATTGGTAAGTGAGGGAACAGTTTCCTCACCTTATCTTTCTCAACCCACTTTGCCTTGCTTGGATGTGTTCCCTTTAAGCCTACTCAAAGATAATCAATATCACCCCTACGTGAAGTCCTCGTCCTTCTGTCCAGGATGATATCTTCCTGTAACTCATCCAAGTAATCATGTGCAAACTCATCAACTGAAGGTATTGAAACTTCCTCATCCTAATCCATGATCATGGGAAGCTCAAAAATTTTCAAATTCTCTACGTTCATAATTGAATATATCTGCCTATAAGGTGGAGGATCTAAACGAAAATCATTAGTGCCGCTTTTCTCCAAAATAGTGAACGGTCCATATCAGATGGGATCAAGTTTCTTACATTCACCCTTCAATCATTCCTTGCTGATGTGAAGCCATACCCATTCTCCAACTTGGAACTGATGATCAACCTCGTGCTTGTCATGTCGAGATTTATACTGTTCTTGACTCTTGTCCAACTATTCCCTGACTGCCTAGTGTATTTGTTGAATCCTCTAGATGAACTTGTGGGCTCTATCCTCTATTTTTTCTCCATTCACATCGGCATCTTTCCCATACATCAAGTCCAAAGGAACCTTTGGTAGGTACCCATAACACATCTCAAAAGGTGAACTCTGCGTGGATGAATGTAAAGCTCGATTATAAGCATGTTGTACATAAGGTATCTCTTCATCCCATAACTTATGATGCTTGTTGTAATAGCCTCGAAGAAAAAGTACCACTAATCTATTTACGATCTATGTCTGTTCGTCAGTCTGTGGATGAAAATCAGTGTCCCCTTCAATTTGGTGTCCATCGTTCTCCACGATCTAGTCCAAAAATCCCCAAGGAATCGAGTATCTCGATTTGAGACAATGGACGTGGGTAACCCAAAGTGAACCCAAACATGCTAAAAAAAGAGATTAGCAGTTTGCTTAGCAGTGATCTCCATTTTACATGGCATCAAGATACACATCTTGCTAAACCTATCCACTACAACATACAAATAATCATGACACCCTCTGGTCATTGTTAAACCCCCTACAAAATCCATGGAAATTATTTTCCAAGGATGGGATGGAACAAGAAGTGGTGAGTATAGCACCAATTTTCTATTAGTGGGCTTACAAGTAGAACACATCACACACCCCTTTACATATTTACTTACAATTTCTTTCATTTGAGGCTAGTAACAAAACCACTGCAAATGAGCCATAGTTTTTTCTACCCCAAAATGTCCAGACACAAGAGAAGTATGAGCTTCTCGTATCACATCGACTCGTTCACTTGTAGGAATACATAGCTTCCCAAGATGATATAGTAATTTTCCCTGTAGACAATAGTTCTCTACCTGTGCACCATGGGTTAGCTTCTCATATACTTCTTTAAAATATTCATTGATGGAATATTGTTATACATGGCTATCATGACATAAAGAAGTATTCTTCCAAATAATAGAAGCAAAAATAGGAGGTTTAGAAGCATATCGACTACCTTGTTACTTGTACCCTTTTTGTACCTAATTACCAAATGAAATTATTGTAGAAAACCCATCCATCTATAGTGTCGAGATTGTTGCAATTTGGTCTGTTTCTGGAGATACTGTAAGGGATGGTGATTTGTATGTATGATGGTTTCCTTCAATAACAAGTAATTCTTTGATTTCTTTATGCTTTGAACTAATGCATACAATTATTTATCATATGTAGGATAGTTAACAACAGCTTGGTTAAAATTCTCAGAGTGGTAAAAGATAGACTTATGATATTGCATCAATACTGCACCCATGGCGTATCCAATGGCATCTGTCTCTATCTCGAATGGTTGTTGAATATTCGATAGTGCTAATATTGGTGTGGTACTGATCTTCTCCTTCAAAATGTTGAAATCTTTTGTTGCTTTCCTTCCAACTGAAAAGTGTTCTTCACATTGGTTAAGGCATGCAAAGGAGCTGCGATAAAAAAGAATTTGGGAATGAATCTCCTCCAATATTGGACTGCACCCAAGAAGCTTTGAATCTTAGTTACACTCTTTGGCTCAGGCCATTTCACAATCACTTCAATTTTGGAAGGATCAATCTTCAATTGTCCTCCTCCCACGATATGACCTAAGTATACAAGTGMAGTCTTGCAAAATTCACATTTAGACATTTTCACATACAACTTTTCCCTCTGCAAAGTATCCAATACTTGTTTTACATGCTTTACATGTTCATCCCAAGTCCCCTTGAAAACAAGAATTCTGTCTAAATATACAATCACAAAGTCATCCAGGAAAGGCATGAATACATCATTCATCACATGCATGAAATTTGTCGGAGCATTACAAAGACCAAACGACATAACTAAAAACTCAAACAATCCTTGTTTGGTTTTAAAGGCAGTCTTCCATGCATCCTGTTTTGCAACTCTAATTTGATGATATCCACTACACAAATCCAACTTAGTAAAATAAACAACATTCTTCAACTAATCAAGTAAATCATCTATGCGAGGAAGAGGGTATCGATTTTTCACTGTGATTTTATTTAAAGCTCGGTAATTGACACACATTCTCCATGTGCCATCCTTCTTTGCCACCATCAAGATCAAAGAACTACAAGGAGATGAACTGGGCTTGATGTCCCCTTGATCCAATAATTCTTGTACCTTCTTCTTGATCACTATCATCTCCACAACTGACATCCTGTACATTC
The DNA here is from genome assembly GCA_032191745.1 of Picea mariana. Lineage (NCBI taxonomy): Eukaryota > Viridiplantae > Streptophyta > Pinopsida > Pinales > Pinaceae > Picea > Picea mariana. The sequence continues at coordinate 20,340 of JASDQU010881779.1, forward strand.
CCACATTAGGCAAAGGAGAATCCTATTGAAGATGTATCTCATGTTGGATTTCCCTCTTAAGAGGTAATCCATATGGTTCCTAAAAAATATCATCATACTTAGAAACAATATCAGTTAATTCATGTTTATGAGATGAGTCACATTCTTGAAAAGCGTCGGATGTCCCAACATCTTTCTCTTTGATGACCATGATTACGTATCTCTTATTAGTGGTTACGAGTCTTTTAATTTTCCCTACACTAACAAGTATCATATTTACCCTCATGATGTGAGCTCTAACAATATATTCCACTCCCCCTTTAGTAAGGTGGTATTTGTTATCATGACGAAAGAGGATTGATTTTCTATCATAAAGATACAGACTTCCCAACACTATGTCACATATATCAAACAGTACAACATCCAAATCTACTTCATCATGAATTAAATTTGAAGCAATAGAAAATCTGACCCTACATTGTTTGGTGACATTAAGCTTGGCTTTGTCACATACCCAACCAAGAGGGTAAGGCTTTGGATGTGGTTTCGTTACAAGACCCATATTCTTAACAAGTTCTTGAGATATTAAGTTTACTTGGGAACCTGGATCAAATAATGTATCTATCTTAGTATGTTTAGATACAGCTCGTATATGAAATAAATCATTCCTCTTTCGTTCATCATTATGAGATTCATCACTAGAAATTGAACTAGCATGAAGATATTCTTTACCTTGTACTCTAGCCATTGTGATCTTTCCTTCATCTCTTGATTTGGAACCAAGATCTTGTTGCACTGTAGCAACAGTTCTTGTCTTCCCCTTTCCATTGGCCTATTTCGGTTTCTTTTCTGTATGTAGTTTCCAACAATGTTCTTCATCATGACCTCTCCTCTTACAATGAGTGCAAGATGGTTTTCCTCCTTCTCTTGCTACTGTAGAGGTCTTCTTGCCCTTCCTTGAAAGTATTCTGTGGGAAATTGGAAGGTTTCTTCATGGGATCTTCTTGAACATGTTTCCCCCTATTCTCAAGGTGAGTGGCTTGCACACAAACTTTTTCAAGACTAGTGGGTTTAAAAAAGAGCAAAGTATGAAGAATATAACTATTAAGTGCACCAATATACTTCATTAAAGTTTCATAATAATACAAAGGAATATTCAATGCTAAAACTTTCTTCCTAAATTCCTCTGTGAAACTTTGTACGTTCTGACCTTTATTCTATCTCAACGTTTTCCATTCCATCATTACTTTATGTAAATACCCTAATTGATAGAACTGCTTCCTTATCTCTGTTTTAAAATCCAACCATGAGGAAAGAAGCTTACCATACTTACTCCCATCATGTAGCTTGCTCTCCCACCATACGAGAGCGGTGCCTTCCAATCCAATAGAAGCCAGTTGCACTTTAACTTCCTCTTTGTCAATATGTTGAACCTGGAAATATACTTCAACCTGTCGGATCTTAAAAGAGGCTTTATGGTTAGAATGTTGAGAGTGACGAGAATTCTCATAGGAATAAGAACTAGAACTTGAAGGCAAAGACAGAGGCTCAGGAGGGTCTCCTCCAGCCCCTTGATTTACCGAAGCATAATCATAGGGTGGTGCTTCCTTTTTCTTCTCCTTCTTCTTCATCCTCTTCTCGTAATCTCCATACATTCATTCCACCATTTCTGACATGCGATAAAATACCATGTGAAATTTTTTCTCATCTTCATCACGCTTGTCCTCTTCTACCATCATCTTCCTTCGAGATCCACGACCAAATTCGAGATTGAACATCTTAAGAGGTCATTCACCCTTATTATGCTTGGCCCTAGTAAGCATTCATACTCAATAATTCAAGTCAAAGACGACTGCTCTGATACCAACATGATCCATGATCTTTTCGTCAGGTGACTTATTAAAGAACTGTATTAAATAAGAATAAACAAAAGTACACAATAAAGAAGGAAAAACTCACAATGAAAGAGACATAATCATGAAATATGAACACAAATAAATTGATAACGGAGTTTGTCCCTGGTGGACTACGCCTTCGGGTCCTACTCTCAAATGGGTAGGTCTTTTTATTAACTCCAAAAAAGAATTGGGCAAAATACATAAGTATACCTCATTCTGGAGTTAAGCCACAAAATCTTTGCTCAGATCAGAAAACTAACACCACCATTGTGCTTGTGGCATCTATTTACCTAAAAATCACTGTCTCCACACCTCAATCCGAGTCGGACACTTTCAAGCCCCCAAGACACCCCTACCTCGGTTTTCGTACCAGTGCTCCTGCAATTAATGATTGACAGATCTCAAAATCTGTGCCAAAATCTAGAAAACTATGCCCAAATCTATATTTTATGGATGCACTCAACCTACCCCTTCTCCTTTCTCTTGTCCATTCTGAACTCTGGCGAGACCCCCTTCTTATACCATTTCTGCAAGTGGTTAGCATTAATGAAGTTGTTGGTATGTTGGTTGGCATAGCTAAACTTAGGCGTTGGTTGGGCGGAGGTCCCGGGATCAAATTGCATGGGCCTTCCCTTTTTTGGCAAAAGGTTCCAACAACTTTGGCACGCCGTGCCAAATCTGGTGGGCGGCCACTAAAATAGCGGAAAGGTGATAAATGGAGGCGGATATGGTGGAGAATAGGGTATATTTGGCGGCTGGTTGAGTTAAGCCCCTAGGCGGGTGGAATAATATATTCATATGGTGCAATATCATGTTAACAATGGTTGGGCCGAAGGCCTAGCCCCTCTCCTTGTCGCCTTAGTTCAAAGTTTGAAATTAAATAATAATTAAACCATATCACAAACAATAAAAATTGCATGGTGTAATGGTTGGTGCATATGTGTGGTGCCTTTGGGATAGTGAGAGGTCATGGGTTTGACTTTTGGGGAGTCAATAACAATTTTTCACATACCAACCATTGGAGGGGTGCCACGTGGCACCATATAATTTGTCGATAAAAAATGTCACTTGTCACCACACGATTCATCCATGAAAACTGACACATGTCATCACTTAACTTCCCACATTTCTTCCATTCTTTAAACATCATCTGGCCAACTCATCTGTGCCACATTTCACCCTTGCAGTGATTCCACGTGTCACTTTGACTTTTGCCTTTTTGACCAAGTTTGACTGAACTTTGACTTCTTATAAATTTTGATCCGTAACTTCGTTTGACGAGTCGTTTGCACCGTTAGAAAGCTTGCGACAGGCTCTTCATGATTGTGCCCTTTTTACTGATTTTTAGGAACTATGAAAATTTTCCCTTTTGTTGTCTGTTGAATCCATTCTGAGCATTCTGAGTTGCTTCTGTGTGTTCTGAGTTGTCTTAATATTCTCTAGGTCCTTTTTGGATCATTGGGGCATCCCCCTTTCATCACCATCTTTTCAAATATATCCCTATCATGGAATAAATACTGACTATCACCAACACCCATGTCCCAAATATCTGTACTTTTACCTCTCATCCATTCCTTTGTAGTCTCACCCATTCAACATAGTTTACCCAATATTTTTTCATCCCATTGACACCAGATCATGTTTTACAGTTGCGTCCATCATTTCATTTTCCCCCAACCAAGGGAAATTCTCCAGTCCCGTACATCTTGAACGTCATTCATGTCACCATTCCATCCATCCTCTCCTCCATCCAGTCCCTGACACCTATTTGATCGAATCGATGTTGAGAATCCAATTGATTCTTGTAGTTGTGCCTCTTTCTTGTGGACGTCAACATAGATTTCCAGGTAGGTGGTAGTATATTGAATCCCATTCCCTTATTAATGAGCAGTCTCGAATGGCACAAAAAGAGTTTCCATCGCTTTTTTATGGCATTGACCCCCATGAAATTCAAATCCAACAAAGTTTCATGTTACAGTGAGTCTTACTATGTGACCATTGCAGTTTTCAATAATCGTTGAAGACTTCTAAATTTTATAGGCCATCAATTCCTCCGGGTGGTTCATACCTAGATTCAAAGCCCGTTGAGTAATCAGAACCATCATTTGTCATTTTTTGACGCCCCGAGGGGCATTGTAGACATCTACTTCATAAAAAATACTCAGTTTTCGTCATTTCATTTATGGTTTCATGAAATGAGCATGTTGCATGCCTGCCTCCTTTGTACAAAGAATTAGATTTTAGGTTTTGGATATTACTTGATTTTATTCAAAATCCCCTTTTCCTCAAACGGATTTCTCCCACAATTCTTCTCAGCAGTAGCTACAAATATCCTATCTCATGACAATCTCAGCAAGATAAACATGGATATATTTCGGCTATACATATTCTCCTAGCCTCACACATCAAGGGGCATCTGTTATCACCAAAAAATTGCTCATAGAAATACAGACAATGGATGAAGAAACAACTATCATAGGCATAACATACTTCCAGCATTTACAGAATCTATTTTAGCAAGATGATCAAAACTATATAAAGACATGAATTTATGCACACTTCTAGAAAAGCTAGCACGTGCACATTCACGGAAACCAAAAAAAATAAAAATGCACACAGTTCATGCCCCGCATGACTGTCCTTGAATAAATCCATGCATATGTGTAAACGATGCATTTATGAATTTGGTCGGGCCTCAACCACTTTCAGGATGAAGTGAGTCAAAACAAGACCCCAAGATCGACCTAAAATCTCCCATTGGGATGACCGAAAGGATGGTATGTACCTCTAAAGGACTCTCATTCACTCTTGGAACAAGTTATGAAATACCTTGCTATGGTCCTATAACTAGATGGTCATTATATGCTAAAAAGGAAGAAGTTCATTGTATTTTTATGCTTCCCAATTACTCTTGGAGAAACCATTTGTTCTCTTGAGAATAGTTTGAGCAAGAATTAGATAGGGAAGGCATTCCACCTCTTGGAAATATTTTCCATAGATTTCTTCACCATTTTCAATTCAAGATAGGAGAGTAAAATCTCTACTTTGAGGGATTCAAGATCCCTCCCCAGGAGTAATAGGGGATTCATAAATCCCACATTTCGCCTCTTGGTGTTCTCAATTTCAAAGAACATTCTCTATTAGATAACCATTCTTTGTGTCGAATTTCATGCATCCTTTGTTTATATCTTCTTAGTTTAGTTTTCTTTGTTTGTCATTGATTTCTTGTTCTATTTCTTGCTTTCTTGCTTGTGGGTTCACTAAACCACTAATCATTGTTTTGTGTTGCTTTTCTAGCCTATCAAGGAAACTAAAGTGGTATCATTTTTATCACTCTAGTGACCAAAATACCCAAAAATGGATGCAGTTACATGTAGTTGGGGTGCCACGAGCATGGATATGACTCTTTTGGTGTCTTGCTCATGCATTGGTATTCTATGCAAAGCATGTTGAGGGAGGGTAAGGTACCTTAGGAAATTGATTAAGAGATACTTTGATTATTGTATTTTTTCGTATTTCAGTCCATATAGAGGACAATAAAGGATTAAAATACTTTTTTGAGATATGATCCACCTTTTGTAACTATTGAAATTGATGATGATATGATGTGCTTCTGATTTATTGTTATTACAAGAATGATTTGAGTTTTTGTTTAATGTGAATGGTGTAAATGCCAATCTAATACGTAATTATAAAATGAATTGCATAATACATTGGCACATCTTGGAATATGAAATTAAGTAATATGATAAAAAAAATTCTCCAAAAAATGCACTCCAAGGAAACAACAAAGTAACATAGGGTTGTGAATATGATAATTACTATTTAGTTGGAATATAACCAGTTAAACGTCGAGACAAACCTGTAAGGACCAAATGCAGTGTGCAATGGAATCACAGAGTAGTTCAATAAGAACGCTATACTCAACTAAATTATTAGTAGATGGGTTTAAACATGCACCTCCATAAGCGATCAGTTCTCATCTAGGCGAATAAATCACCCAAGTGTCAGAAGCTAGATTATGAGTATCATGACTAGCACTGTCTTCATACCCTACAAAAAAAGATGAATCACATCACATATTCCAACCAAGTAGAAACACCATAAGCATCATTAATGCAAAAATAACATTTTACTATCATATTGTACAACTATATACAATAATTACAAAAATACTGGTTAAGCAAAGATGCTCAAGCATGGTACTTTTTCAGATACAACCAATTTGTAGGCTTGAAAAGTTCATTCCCATCAAAATATTCTAGCTCGTATGCTCCTTTTTGTAAGGAACATATCAAAAAGTAAAGGCCATACGATAACGTATTAAACTTTTTTTCCCCCAATGCATATTTTTTCTAGTCGTATACTAGGACAAGATCGCCTTTAGAAAAAATCTTGGGTGCATGGACTTATCGTACTGACCCCTAACTCATTTTTTGAGCACTTGATTCGTAGTCATAGCATCCAAACATTGCTCATCAAGTTGATCTATATGGAAAAGGAGTGCTTCTAAATCAGTGGAGTCAGGTATAAGGTCTACAACGATATTAAGGGACGAAATCCAACACTCAATATGTAAAACAGATTTGAACCCATGAACGAGATGGAAAGGAGAAAATGCTAGTAGTTATTTTTATTTTTGTCTGATATGCACATAAATCTAGATAGAGAATAATGTACCAGTTAAACTTGTTTTCATTGACCATGCATTGAAGAATGGTCTTAAGAGACTTATTAATGACCTTGAAATGTCCATTCAACTACTGGTAATACAGAGATGAGTGTTCCTATCTAAAACCCAACTTAGAAGAAAGTTTTGACATCATCTTGTTCTAGAGGTGACTTCCATGGTCAATGAAAATATCTTTCGGTACACCCAACCGATTTATAAATTGGTTAAAAATGAAGAAAGTGACAGTCTCACCATCACTGGAAAATGTAGGCATGGCCTCCACCAACTTTGTGAAATAATCAACAGACACAACGATGTAATGATGCACCCTAGCCGAAGGTGGGTGGCATGTCATAAAATCAATGCCCCACTTAGTAAATGGGTCAATGGTGATGACTAGAAAAAGAGGAGCAATATGCGCATGCATCTTTCAAGAAAATATCTAGCATGGGTGACACTTCTTGACCTCTTATATGTAGTATTTAAATATTGACATCCAAAAGTACCCAGTATGAAAGATATTTTGGGTTGTTTCCAGTACTAATAAGTGACTTCCACATGCTCCACTGTGACAGTCATTAAGCATAGCCTATGCATCCTCGTGGGTTAAACAATGAAAAAGAATTGAATCAACACCTCAACGATAGAAAGTGTCACTGATGATAAGGTAATTCTTCATCTGATGGTGAATCAAAGACAGTCATCCTTTGAGTAATGCGGGGAAAACTTAAGATTCGAGAGATATAAGAGGATATCTCCATACCAAGGATTAGTAAACAAATACATAATATACGCTCATTAGGAAGTTAGTCAATAACTTCAATATCATCATTCTCTACTCTTCAATATAACTTCGGCAAATACTAATGAACTTTTGGATTTGGAAGAAAAAAATCCAAATCAAACTCCTGAAGAACAAGAATCCACCTATTATACTTCTCTTCAATTATTCACTAAGTCAAAACATACTAAAAAGGGTGAACGTCGGCAATGACAGTTGTCTTGCACAAAGGAATATAATGTTGGAGGTGTTGAAAACATGAAATGATGCTAAGGTCAGTTTCTCAACGTGATAATACTTTAGCCCAGGTCCCATCAAAGCATGACTCAAATAATAGATGACATGTTGTTGGAGCTTTTCATCCTCTTGAACTAACACCATACAAATCAAATATTAAACTGTCACGAAATATTGTAGAAAACATCTATTATAATCTAGGAGGATGAGAAAAGGAGTCGAAACTAGAGATTTCTTCAATGCGTCGAAGGAAAGTTGTGCTGACTTTTTCCCAATAAAATGGAACCCCCTTCTTCAATAGGTGCATAAAAAGGTTTTGTGATATCAGCATAATTTGGTACAAAATGTCAAAGGAAACTCCCCTTTCCTTGTAGACTTTGAAGCTAAGGTATTGTGCACAAGGGAGGAAATTTATTTATTTCCTCTACCTTTAAAGGGTCAACCATGATCCCTTTAGTTGAAATGATAAATCCTAAGAGACATCCCGAAGTCACACAAAAAATGCATTTTTGTGGATTCAAGTGAATTTGATAGTGACAACATCTCTCAAAGTTAAGGGAGAGGTGTAGAAGATGTTGTTTCCTCTTACACAAGTGGGCGGTGAGATCATCCAAACAATCCTCCACTATGCTTTTAAGATCGTGGAAAGAGAACATCATGGCCCACTGAAAAGTAGCTCCAACATTTTTAAGGCCAAAAGGCATATTTTTGTATGCAAAGGTTTCCAAAGGAAAAATATAAATTGTCTTACATTGGTCCTCAGGGCGGATCTGTATCTGGTTATAACTAGATAAACCATCCATCAATGAGAAAATATCACTTCCTTTGCATTCATTAAGAATTTGATTGATAAATGGTGTAGGGAAGTTACCCTCAAGACAATATTTTTTCAAATCATGAAAATCGATGCACACTTGAATAATACCTTGTTTCTTGTCTGCCAGAAAAGGATTGGATACCCATTATGTCAATGGGATTGGATATATAAATCTTTCTTTGAGCAATTTTTCTACCTCAACTTTGATTGTTGTTGCTTTCCTTGGGTTAATTGGTCACAATTTTTGTCGAACTAGCTTAGCATTCTCATATGTTCAAATCTCATGTTCGATAATTCTAGGATCTATTTTAGGCATTTCCTTGTAAGACCAAGAGAAAAAATCACAAAATTCCTTGAAAAAAGTCATATATTGATGAATTTCATCTTGAGAACATTATGCCCTGACAAAAACGTTTTCAACAACATCAAGAGTTCCATAAATGTTGACCGAGATGGTTTTCGATATTTTTTTCATATTCCCCTCAAAATATACACCATGCTTTGCTAAGGGTTTCATTGTTTTACCATCATTTCTAATCACAACTGACAAAATTATCCTCCTTTCACACGACTGATCTCTGGGAGAAAATACGATCTAGGATGTATATCCTCCCATGGTCTTTCTGACCCAGTCACTTCCTCGATAATAGCCTCTTCTGACAATATGACCATATCAAGAGAGCCTTGATAAGTTGAAGAATTATGAGCCCAGGCGAGCTCCATATACTGATCATCCTCGTTTATCCATGCAAGAGTTTGATTAGGGTTTGTAGTAGTGCGTTGAATAGCTTGGTAAGCAACCTCAACTGTAGATAGTGAAATATCCAGTTCGACATTTGTGTGACCTTCGACCAATTCACACAATGAGGGTAACACCCATGGATCTTGCATATATGATGTTCTGAATGATGTGACTCTTGTAACAGGATCTGGGGAACTTGACTTTTGAAAGTCAACCGGGGTGGCCTAAATATAAGACATCAGTGCTAGGAAATTAAAAGTTCCCATGAGAGAAGGGAATATTATAACACTGATACTCTCAGTTTCTGACTAATATTTTTCAATCTAGGGAATCGTAGATCCTGAATTTTCCATGGAGCTAGAGCGGTTAAAATCCATTTGATCAATAGTCACAATACTTACCTCATGGGGAAAGCATAAAATTTGAAATACCAATGAGACTAAAATTGTCATCACATAAGTCCAACTCCTTCCCAATAACAAATTATAGTCGAGTGGCATGTCGACTACCTCTACTTATACGAAAATGGACTTCCCTCCTAAATAGACCGAAAAAGAGGAAATAATCCCATGCAGTCTAAAACATCATTCATTGAAAGCGATTAACAAAGTGGGAGAAGGTGTGAGTTCTGGAGAGCCAATAAATTT
>JASDQU010881779.1:30154-44188 GCA_032191745.1 Picea mariana
TCCTCTTTTGTTCATAAATATGAGATTCATCACTGGAACGTGAACTAGCATGAAGATATTCTTTATCTTGTACTCCAGCTATTGTGATCTTTCCTTCATCTCTTGATTCGGAACCGATCTTGTTGCACTGTAGCAACAGTCTTTGTCTTCCCCTTTCCACTGAACTATTTCGGTTTCTTTTCTGGATGTAGTTTCAAACACTGTTCTTCATCATGACCACTCCTCTTACAATGAGTGCAAGATTGTTTTCCTCCTTCTCTTGCTACTGTAGAGGTCTTCTTTCCCTTCCTTTTAAACTTCTTGAAAGTCTTTTGTGGGAAATTGGAAGGTTTCTTCGTGGGATCTTCTTGAACATGTTCCCCCCTGTTCTCAAGGTGAGTGGCTTGCACACAAACTTCGTCAAGACTAATGGGTTTAAAAAAGAGAAAAGTATGAAGAATATAAATATGAAGTGCGCCAATATACTTCATTAAAGTTTCATAAGAATCCAAAGGAATATTCAATGCTAAAGCTTTCTTCCTAAATTCCTCTGTGAAACTTTGTACGTTCTGACCTTTATTCTATCTCAACGTTTTCCATTCCATCATTACTTTATGTAAATACCCTAACGGATAGAATTGCTTCCTTATCTCTGTTTTAAAATCCGACCATGAGGAAAGAATCTTACCATACTTACTCCTATCATGTAGCTTGCTCTCCCACCATACGAGAGCGGTGCCTTCCAATCGAAGAGAAGCTAGTTGCACTTTAACGTCCTCTTTGTCAATATGGTGAACCTAGAAATATACTTCAACCTGTCAAATCTTAAAAGAGGCTGTATGGTTAGAATGCTGAGAGTGACGAGAATTCTTAGAGGAAGAAAAAATAGAACTTGAAGGTGAAGACAGAGGCTCAGGAGGGTCTCCTCCAGCCCCTTGATTTACTGAAGCATAATCATCGGGTGATGCTTCCTTTTTCGTCTCCTTCTTCTTCATCCTCTTCTCGTAATCTCCATACATTCGTTCCACCATTTCTGACATGCGATAAAAGACCATGTGAAATTTTTTCTCATGTTCATCACGCTTGTTCTCTTTTGCCATCGTCTTCCTTCGGGATCCACGACCAAATTCGGGATTGAACATCTTAAGAGTTTGTTCACCCTTATTATGCTTGGCCCTAGTAAGAATTCATACTCAACAATTCAAGTCAAAGACGACTGCTCTGATACCAACAATATCCAAGATCTTTTCGTCAGGTGACTTATTAAAGAACTGTATTAAATGAGAATAAACAAAAGTACACAATAAAGAAGGAAAAACTCACAATGAAAGAGACATAATCATGAAATATGAACACAAATAACTTGATAACGGAGTTCGTCCCTGGTGGACTACGCCTTCGGGTCCTACTCTCAAATGGGTAGGTCTTTTTATTAACTCCACAAAAGAATTGGGCAAAATACATAAGTATACCTCATTCTGGAGTTAAGCCACAAAATCTTTGCTCAGATCAGAAAACTAACACCACCACTGCGTTTGTGGCATCGATTTACCTAAAAATCACTGGGCCCTTTTTGGATCATTGGGGCATCCCCCTTTCATCACCATCTTTTCAAATATATCCCTATCATGGAATAAATACTGACTATCAGCAACACCCCTGTCCCAAATATTTGTACTTTGACCTCTCATCCATTTCTTTGTAGTCTCACCCATTCAACATAGCTTACCCAATATTTTTTCATCCCCCTGACACCAGATCATGTCTTACAGTTGCTTCCATTATTTCATTTTCCCCCAACCAAGGGAAGTTCTCTAGTCCCATACATATTGAACGTCATTCATGTCACCATACCATCCATCCTCTCCTCCATCCAATCCCTGACACCTATTTGATCGAATCGATGTCGAGAATCCAATTGATTCTTGTAGTCGTGCCTCTTTCTTGTGGACGTCAACATAGATTTCTAGGTAGGTGGTAGTATATTGAATCCCATTCCCTTATTAATGAGCAGTCTCAGATGACACAACAAGAGTTTCCATCACTTTTTGATGGCATTGCCCCCCATGAAATTCAAATCCAACAAAGTTTCATGTTACAGTGGGTCTTACTATGTGACCGTTGTAGTTTTCATTAATCGTTGAAGACTTCTAAATTTTATAGGCCATCAATTCCTCTGGGTGGTTCATACCTAGATTCAAAGCCTGTTGAGTAATCAGAACCATCATCTGTCATTTTTTGATGCCCCCAAGGGCATTGTAGACATCTACTTCATAAAAAATACTCAGTTTTCGTCATTTCATTTATGGTTTCATGAAATGAGCATGTTGCATGCCCACCTCATTTGTAAAAATAATTAGATTTCAGGTTTTGGATATTACTTGATTCCATTAAAAACCCCCTTTTCCTCCAACGGATTTGTCTCACAATTCTTCTCAGCAGTAGCTACAAATATCCTATCTCATGACATTCTCAGGAAGATAAACATTGATATATTTCAGATATACATATTATCCTAGCCTCACACATCAAGGGGCATCTGTTATCACCAAAAAATTTCTCATAGAAATACAGACAATGGATGAAAAAACAACTAGCATAGACATAACATACTTCTAGCATTCACATAATCTATTTTAGCAAGATGATCAAAACTATATAAAAGACATGAATTTATGCACACTTCTAGCAAAGCTAGCACATGCACATTCGCGCAAACCAAAACAAATCCAAATGCACATAGTGCATGCCCTGCATGACTGTCCTTGAATAAATCCATGCATATGTGTAAACGATGCATTTATGAATTTGGTCGGGCCTCAACCACTTTCAGGATGAAGTGAGTCAAAACAAGACCCCAAGATCGACCTAAAATCTCTCCTTGGGATGATCAAAAGGATGGTATGTACCTCTAAAGGACTCCCATTCACTCTTGGAACAAGTTATGAAATACCTTGCTATGGTCCTATAAATASATGRTCATTATATSYTAAAAAGSAWGAAGTTCATTGTATTTYTATGCTKCCCAATTACTCTTGGAGAAACCATTTGTTCTCTTGAGAATAGTTTGAGCAAGCATTACATAGGGAAGGCATTCCACCTTTTGGAAATATTTTCCATAGAGTTCTTCACCATTTTCAATTCAAGATAGGAGAGTAAAAGCTCTACTTTGAGGGATTCAAGATCCCTCCCTAGGAGTAATAGGGGATTCATAAATCCCACATTTCGCCTCTTGGTGTTCTCAATTTCAAAGACCATTCTCCATTAGATAACCATTCTTTGTGTCCAATTTCATGCATCCTTTGTTTATATCTTCTTAGTTTAGTTTTCTTTGTTTGTCATTGATTTCTTGTTCTATTTCTTGTTTTCTTACTTGTGGGTTCACTAATCTACTAATCATTGTTTTGTGTTGCTTTTCTAGCCTATCAAGGAAACTAAAGTGGTATCATTTTTATCACTCTAGTGACCAAAATACCCAAACATGGATGTAGTTACATGTAGTTGGGGTGCCACGAACATGGATATGACTCTTTTGGTGTCTTTCTCATGCAGTGCTATGCTATGAAAAGCATGTTGAGGGAGGGTAAGGTACCTTAGGAAATTGATTAGGAGATACTTTGATTATTGTATTTTTTTGTAACTATTGAAATTGATGATGATATGATGTGCTTCTGATTTATTGTTATTACAAAAATGATTTGAGTTTTTTTTTAACGTGAATGGTGTAAATGCCAATCTAATATGTAATTAGAAAATGAATCACATAATACATTGGCACATCTTGGAATATGAACTTAAGTAATCTGATCAAAAAAATTCTCCAAAAAATGCACTCCAAGAAAACAACAAAGTAACACAGGGTTGTGAATATGATAATTACTGTTTAGTTGGAATACAACCAGTTAAACGTCGAGACAAACTTGTAAGGACCAAATGCAGTGTGCAATGGAATCACAGAGTAGTTCAATAATAATGCTATACTCAACTAAATTATTAGTAGATGGGTTTAAACGTGCACCTCCATAAGCGGTCAATTCTCATCTAGGCGAATAAATCACCCAAGTGTCAGAAGCCATATTATGAGTATGGTGACTAGCACTATCTGCATACGCTACGGAAAACGATGAATCACATCACATATTCCAACCAAATAGAAACAACATAAGCATCATTAATGGAAAAATAACATTTTACTATCATATTGTACAACTATATACAATAATTACAAAAATATTGGTTAAGCAAAGATGCTCAAGCATGGTACTTTTTCAGATAGAGCCAATTTCTAGGCTTGAAAAGTGCATTCCTGTCAAAATATTCTAGCTCGTATGCTCCTTTTTGTAAGGCACATATCAAAAAGTAAAGGCCATACCATAACGTATTAAACTTGTTTTCCCCCAATGCATATTATTTTTAGTCATATACCAGGACAAGATCGCCTTTAGAAAAAGTCTTGGGTGCATGGAATTATCGTACTGACCCTTAACTCATTTTTTTTGCACTTCATTCGTAGTCATAGCATCCAAACATTGCTCATCAAGTTGTTCTATATGGAAAATGAGTTCTTCTAACTCAGTCGAGTCAGGTATAAGGTCTACAACGATATTAAGGGATGAAATCCAACACTCAATATGTAAAACAGATTTGAACCCATGAACGAGATGGAAAGGAGAAAATGCTAGTAGTTATTTTTATTTTCGTCCGATATGCACATAAATCTAGATAGAGCATAATGTACAAGTTAAACTTGCTTTCATTGACCATGCATCGAAGAATGGTCTTAAGAGACTTATTAATGACCTTGAAATGTCCATTCACCTGCTGATAATACAGAGACGAGTGTTCCTATTTAAAACCCAACATAGAAGCAAGTTTTGACATCATCTTGTTCTAGAAGTGACTGCCATGGTCAATGAAAATATCTTTCGRAACACCAAACCRATTTATAAACTGGTTAAAAATAAAKAAAGTGAMAGTCTCACCATCGTTGGAAAAYGTAGGCATGGACTCCACCTACTTTGTGAAATAATCAACARACMCAATGATGTAATGATGCACCCTAGCCAAAGGTGGGTGGCATGTCATAAAATCAATGCCCCACTTAGTAAATGGGTCAATGGTGATGACTAGAAAAAGAGGAGCAATATGTGCGTGCATCTTTCGAGAAAATATCTAGCATGGGTGACACTTCTTGACCTCTTCTATGTAGTATTTAAATATTGACATCCAAAAGTACCCAGTACGCAAGATATTTTGGGTTGTTTCCAGTACTGATAAGTGACTGCCACATTCTCCACTGTGACAGTCATTAAGCATAGCCTACGCTTCCTCATGGGTTAAACAATGAAGAAGAATTGAATCAACTCCTCGACGATAGAAAGTGTCACCGATGATAAGGTAATTCTTCCTCTGATGGTGAATCAAAGACGGTCATCCTTTGAGTAATGTGGGGAAAACTTAAGATTCAAGAGATATATAAGGATATCTCCATACCAAGGATTAGTAAACAAATACAGAATATACACTCATTAGGAAGTTAGTCAATAACTTCAATATCATCATTATCTACTCTCCGACATAACTTCGGCAAATACTAATGACCTTTTGGATTTGGTAGAAAAAAAAATCCAAATCAAACTCATAAAGAACAACGATCCACCTATTATACTTCCCGCCAATTATTCACTGAGTCAAAACATACTAAAAAGGGTGAACATCGGCAATGACAATCGTCTTGCACAAAGGAATATAATGTTGGAGGTGTTGAACAACATGAAATGATGCTAAGGTCAGTTTCTCAACGTGATAATAATTTAGCCCACATCCCATCAAAGCATGACTCAAATAATAGATGACATGTTGTTGGAGCTTGTCATCCTCCTGAACTAATACCATACAAATCAAATATTCAACTGTCGCGAGATATTGTAGAAAAAATCTATTATAATCTGGGAGGATGAGAAAAGGAGTTGAAACTAGAGATTTCTTCAATGCGTCGAAGGAAAGTTGTGCTGACTTTTTCCCAATAAAATGGAACCCCCTTCTTCAATAGGTGAATAAAAATGTTTTGTGATATCATCATAATTTGGTACAAAATGTCAAAGGAAACTCCCCTTTCCTTGTAGACTTTGAAGCTGAGGTATTGTGCGGAAGGGAGGAAATTTATTTATTTCCTCTACCTTTAAAGGGTCAACCATGATCCCTTTAATTGAAACGATAAATCCTAAGAGACATCCCGAAGTCACACAAAAAATGCATTTTTGTGGATTCAAGTGAATTTGATAGTAACAACATCTCTCAAAGTTAAGGGAGAGGTGTAGAAGATGTTGTTTCCTCTTACAAAAGTGGGTGGTGAGATCATGCAAATAATCCTCCACTGTGTTCTTAAGATCATGGAAAGAGAACATCATGGCCCACTGAAAAGTAGCTCCAACGTTTTTAAGGTCAAAAGGCATATTTTTGTACGCAAAGGTTTCCAAAGGAAAAATAAAAATTGTCTTACATTGGTCCTCAGGGTGGATCTGTATTTGTTTATAACCAGAAAAACCATCCACCAATGAGAAAATATCACTTCCTTTGCATTCGTTAAGAATTTGATTGATAAATGGTGTAGGGAAGTTACCCTCAAGACAAGATTTTTTCAAATCATGAAAATCCATGCACACTTGAATCATACCTTGTTTCTTGTCTACTGGAAAAGGATTGGATACCCATTATGTCAATGGGATTGGATATACAAATCTTTCTTTGAGCAATTTTTCTACCTCAACTTTGATTGTTGTTGCTTTCCTTGGGTTAATTGGTCACAATTTCTGTTGAACTAGCTTAGCATTCTCATATGTTCAAATCTCATGTTCGATAATTCTAGGACCTATGTTAGGCATTTCCTTGTAAGAACAAGAGAAAACATCACAAAATTCCTTGAAAAATGTCATATATTGATGAATTTCATCTTGAGAACATTATGCCCTGACAAAAACGTTTTCAACAACATCAAGAGTTCCAAAAATGTTGATCGGGACGGTTTTCGATATTTTTTTCATATTCCCCTCAGAATATACACTATGCTTTGCTAAGGGGTTCACTGTTTTACCATCATTTCTAATCACAACTGACTTAAATTATCCTTCTTCCACACAACTGATCTCTAGGAGAAAATACGATCGAGGATGTATATCCTTCCATGGTCTTTCTGACCCATCCATTTCCTCGATAATAACCTCTTCTGACAATATGCCTGTATCAAGACAGTCTTGATAAGTTGAAGAATTATGAGCCCAAGTGAGCTCCATATACTGATCGTCCTCATTTATCCATGCAAGAGTCTGATTAGGGTTTGTAGTAGTGAATTGAATAGCCTAGTAAGTGACCTCAACTGTAGATAGTGACATATCCAGTTTGACATTTGCCTGATCTTCGACCAATTCACACAACGAGGGTAACACCCATGGATCTTGCATATATGATCTTCTGAATGATGTGACTCTTGTAACAAGATCCCGAGAACTTGAATTTTGAAAGTCAACCAGGGTGGCCTAAATATAAGACATCAGTGCTAGGAAATTAAAAGTTCCCATGAGCGAAGGGCATATTATAACATTGATACTCTCAGTTTCAGACTAATATTTTTCAATCCAGGGAATCATAGATCTTGAATTTTCCATGAAGCTAGAGCGGTTAAAATCCATTTGATCAATAGTCATAATACTTACCTCATGGGGAAAGCATAAAATTTGAAATACCAATGAGACTAAAATTGTCATCACATAAGTCCAACTCCTTCCCAATAACAAATTATAGTCGAGTGGCATGTCGACTACCTCTACTTATATGAAAATGGACTTTCCTCCTAAATAGACCGAAAAAGAGGAAATAATCCCATGCAGTCTAAAAGATCATTCATTGAAAGCGATTAAAAAAGTGGGAGAAGGTGTGAGTTCTGGAGAGCCAATAAATTTCTAGTAGGACAAGGACATGACACAAGTTGAAGCACCCTCATATACGATGATCCTCTTGATTACATGTTTCATGTATACAATGTCAATTTGGAAGGCTATATGACAAGGAAGGTGAGGCTTAACATCGGTAGCATCAAACTTCATAGTGAGCTAGCTAGAAGAATTTGCCACTCCAATCACAAATAACAATGCGATGCATTGCATGGGGCAACTTTGAATCACCTCTAAAGCAGACATCGCACATAGTGTTTGAGATAAATTCTCAACAATGGAATAGTTGGGTGAAGCTCGAGTATTAGGGTTGTGTGATATCCATTTGTACCCACCATTTGGTATGTATGAAATCATTTCCTTCTCAAGTTTTTCTATGTGGAGAGGCCCCTAAGGATCAAAAGTTTATTTACCTTTTGATGTTGAATCTGGATTATTATAATCACAGGATTTGGTTGACAAGTCTACCTCCTCTTATTTTAACTTTGTAGAATTAACCATATTAACGAATGAGAATGATCCATTTGAAAAAGGTGCATTAGATGTGCCCCCTTGTGGATTGGAAGTGGAAGAGCTAACCGGCATTTCTGAGTAAGGTGATTGTCCCCACAAAGCTTGCATGGAAATTTCACCTTTTTTTTTTCATATGTTTCCCCCTCATCATTTTTATTAGGATTTTTAGCTTTTCCCCCACTACCATTCCTACGCTTTCCTTTATTATTATCTATGGGTTGTTGAGGATCATTTTGATTCTTTGATTGCAGAGTGTGTACATCCTAGGAATAGGTGGTACGGGTGGTCGAGCAAGGGGTTGAACCAACGATAGTTTATTGTATAGACAACTATTTCATATGGTCATAGACCAAATCTGTGAATTTGATTTGCGAGGAACTGACAATGCCATAGACATGCGGTCTCGATTTCAATTTTTGTAGGTCGATATTTGATAGTGCTGCATTGGGCATGATCTCCTAGAGAATACCTGATTGAGAGTAAATCAAATCCAAATGTTGTGCTCTAAATATTTCCTACTCTTCTGTAAACACCCATGAAGTGGCCATCCTTAGAAATATACAGAAGTAATCAATTCAAGAACTATTCTAAGAGAAATTTCAGTGGGACCATGGCTTTGACAAACCTCTTCCATCTACTCTACTCTCGAATATTATTGGAAATACACATAGATTTATCTTGTTTGAAGTTAGCTAAAGTCATTGTACCAACATCACACTGGACAAGGAGTTGGAAGTGGTTGATAAAACCCATGGAAATATTGCCATATGTTACATACTTAGACCTCTCTAGTTCTATATACCACTTAGTGGAGACCTCGATGAGGGTGCATTGGAACAATCGTAACTAGATCGAGTCGTCGTTCAACAAATTAGACAATCACCACAAGTGAAACGTCGTTACGTGATCCTATGGAAATTCACCCCTCTTTCCTTCAAACTTTGGTATGTCTGATGGTAGTTTGGTGGGGACCATAGGCCAATTTGAGTGATGATGAATAAGGTCATTCATCAACTTACACAAATATGGAAAGTAAAGAGTTTCTAGAAAGGGTAGCCTAGGATGTGACATTGAATGATTAACAACCTAAAAAGAAGGTATTGGATTGAAACTAGAACCAAGTTTCCAGGAAGAGTTTGCGAATGAGTCAGAGCCTTGGGTAAACCCTTAGTTATGGTTAAACAGAAGAAAATTCCCACCTATCTAATTCCCAAATGAAAAATTAGGGTTTCCCCTTTTGAATCCTCCTTGCGAGTGAAAACCTCCCTACATTGGGTTCAACTAAACAATAAATGGGTTTCCCCATGATGGAATCTTGTGCAAAGGGAAATGACCTTGCATAGGATTCCATATAATGTGAACGAGATTGAGGTGGAGGGCATGCTAGCAGATTGGAATCTTCTACCCATAAGCACCCCATCCCCCAAAGGGGTTAGGGACAAAATATAGGGGAGTCTCACTCCTGGCGGATGGGAATGATAGAGGGATATGACCTCTGCCCCAAGGAACAACTTGGTAGGGAATAAAGGAATTCACTGAATCAACATTAGATACTTGGGATGTTCACTGAGACATAGTCAACACCTTTAGCATGTCCATTGATGGCATACCGAATGATAAAACATTAGTTATTGAAGGTAATTATATAGGCACACCAAAAGGTTGGGTGGAACCAAGAACCAGTGGACTAGAGTTGTTGATAGATGCGACAACAGTGGATTGAACCACACTGGTTTTTTGATTCAACGTGTTAGAGGGAAATATCCCAATGGTAANTGATAGATGCGACAACAGTGGATTGAACCACACTGGTTTTTTTGATTCAACGTGTTAGAGGGAAATATCCCAATGGTAACGATTGTCAAGTTGGGAGTTACGATAGCTCCCGAACTAGACACTTCTGGAGTGCCTTTCATTGTGGCCCATTAAATAGGGCTACTATCAACAAATTCTGACCTAGGAGGAATAACTTGCATGAAAACTGGAGCATAAGGCCCAATTAACTGAGAGTTGGAAGGTGGAGTGAATTCTTCAGCCCCAAGATCAGTTACTATTACAACCTCCATCAAAGAAATATTATTCTCTATCGGTTTCATATGAATGGTCTCGACTAGATCAGTCTCTACTAATGCACCAGATTGATCAAGTTGATGCCTCAAAGGAGGTGGTGGAGGGTTCAATCATTCTTCAATAGGTGGAAGACCTTGAATTCTTCTCGACCAACAAGGTGGTTAGTCAACCACTCTGAGTTGTCAACTCTAGGTGACCGCGTACATGCCTTCCTAAGCAAGTCTACAATCACTAAGTACACCACTAAAAAAATTGCAACAACAGACATAAACTACCTTGCTAATATACCGAATCAGGTAGATTAGGTCCTGAGATCACAATAGTCACAAGGTAAGGTAAGGACCTTCTGGATGAAGGCATAGGTTTATTAAGTCCCGTGGACTGATGAACGAAGCAGTGGGAAGCAGTTATCCTTATATCCATTGACCAGCCTTATCCGCTGCAAGTACCCATGCTTCGCAGGGCACCCTCCTATAGTACTAGAAAGTGTGATACGAAGTCTTCCTTAGGTACCACGAGAAACCCCCCATAGTCACCTATGATATCCCTAGGAAAAGAAACTAAGGTCACCACCTCATAGTCAAAGTCTGAGGGGTACAGTCAATAATCGAGATAGAATGTATGGGAAGGGTAACTAAGCCCGAAACTCTAGAGGACTCTCTACAAAAGGGCTAGTTTCACTTCATAAAATATCAAACTAGGTCAAAATCTTCCAGAGGACTTACACCGAGAGGGCCAACATCACTTCAGGAAAACCTCAACCAGGTTAAAAATTCACAGAGGACTGATGCCAAATTAGTATGTGACACTTTAGGAAACCTCCCCAATATATGATATCTTCGCTATGTTCAGTTAAGCTTTAGAGGGGTTATCTCATCGACTCTCCTTCATGTGACCTCATGTTTAACTCTTATGCTAGAGGAGATTCTCAGCTATACTTGTACGACAATTGGATTTTAACTATCCCTAGCTCAGACTCCTACGTTTGTTTTCTGGCCTTGGAGAAATTAACTCTCCAACCTAAACCAAGGCCATAACCTACAACTAGTTTGTTCACCCTTTAAAATGAAAAATTCTGATAAATTTTAGTTAGTGTTCATTTTATGGGACTGTTATTTACTCAAAGGGGTGCTTATAAAACTAAATGGTGTTTTGACAGACACAACAAAAAAACACTTAAGAATACAAATGCTTGATGCAGTTTCTTCACTGAAAAATGAGTGTAACAACGCTTCAAATCAAATGAAAAAAAACTCTTTCTTTTATATTTTTTTCAAAAATGAAAACAAGTCATTTTTTTTATATGCAAGATCTTAAACCACTTTGCAATGAAAATCTAAGATGTTTTTTTAAAGGAAATGCAGAACAGAGTGCAAAAGAACTTTGCAATACTGGATTTCTTTTCTTTTACTAAGGATACTGAAACAAAAAATTCTTTTTTTTTTAAAGCACAATACTAAATCCAAGAAGAAAAAATGTTTACAATGGACTTTTCTTTTCAAAAATGATAATACAAAAGGCAAGGGAAGAAGTTCAAAAGCATACACTCTTACACTTTAATTTTGGATCAAAACAAGAAAGGTGCAGGGGGATAAAGACTACAAAATAGATTACTATGCACCTAATGAACCATTGTACTAATAGGAAACAAAGTGTAAGAAACACCCAAATAATCTTTATGAAACCCTAAACCATAAAATGAAACAAAAACACTTTTTAACAAACACAAAAGTTGACCTAAAAATTTAAATTTTTCTTGCAATCTTGGAAACAAAGAAACATATTTTTGGGACCAAAAAACACTTCTATAGACTCACAAAAGACCCACAAATATCTCAGAGCATAAACAAACCGACTTCCAATAGGCTAGAAAAATAAAAACCCTTCCTCAGAACATGTACGTGACTATGAAGTACAATAGCTACGTATGTGAACCCATGTACACCCTTAAAATCCCCTCAAAAAGAGAGAAAAGGGAAGTATAAGGATTGTGTAGGATTGTACAGACTTGGAGAGTGCTTAAAACAAAGAAAAAACTTTCAACAAAAATGAAAAAAAAGAAATCATCCTTAACGACCCCAAAATGGAGAATCCCCAGTGGAGTCCTCAAGTCTGTTATGAGAAATTACTCCCTTTGGTATTTAGGTGAAGACCACAACAAATTAGAATCCAAGAAAACTTATCTCAATCTCTAATTAAACAATTAATTATGAATAACTCCCTGCAATAACTAACTTTTAGGAAAAGAGAAGAAGAGTGCACCTGGAATACTACGTTTGGAGAATATCTCACTCGATGTCTTTCGCTATGGAATTTATTCTCAACAACCCTCTGAAAGTCCTGCAGATAAAGAAAGATACAACTACAAAAAGTAGTTATCCACTAACTAACTAATTGTAATCAGTTCAGATTCAATGTTAGATTTAGAATAACATACATATAACATTATCAAAATAATAAATTAATCCAAAATATGAATGAGAATGAGAGATCCTTTTATTAATGACAGAACATAGAGATGGTTAGGATACTAACCTCTTTCATGAATCTCTACTATTGACTAGCCTCCATAGGCCCATAGCAGGTCTTCCTGCAACTAGAGCATCTGTGAGGTTCACATGGACAACTGTTATGTCCATGTTCTCTATCCTCACTTCACTCTATTGTACGGGTTGAAGCTCCGACCCCTCTATCAATGTTATAGGCAAGCATCTCCTGTCGAGATAATGCAACAAAGATACCATGTTGCACTAGGGTCCGATTCAATGATTAAATAGATACTTGTACCCACTGCAAGCTCTATGTAATAGGAGGATGTTGGGCAGGGGGTTAGGCCTTCATCTTGGGTCAAAGATCTAACATGGGATCACGCCTAAGATTCTCTATGTCCTGTTCAGACCTATAATAATTTTTTCCCATAATTTTCTCAGAATATATAAAGGCACTTCCCTGTTATTGCAGGGAGGTTTATCAAATGCCATGTACCACCTATCCCTCTAGTTTTGACTAATTTGTAGGTGGATGCACTAGTCAATGCAAATGTGTTTCTTGTTGATAGGTGGTTCTTCTCTAGTTTGGGGATCAATAAAAAGAGACATCAATTGTTGTTTTGAGATACCCAAGTATCTAACTTTGTTTCTATCTAGTCGAGTGTGCTAAAACTCATACATTCTATCCCTATATTGACAAATATAAGTTAATTTCCCTTGAGCACTTGCAATGGACCTCACAATGATGTCTAATGAAGTGGTGAAGGACTCTATGTTGGGTTCTGTTAGCGATATTTCTTGCTAGCGGGGATAGGAAATCAAAGGGTGGATTAAAACCCACTTATCCAAGGTCTCGGGCAACATGCACCCGCGGTAAACAGTAAGCAAGATCAGACGATCTGGATCAGCGCACCCAGATCAACGGCGCACAGTGAATTCCGGACCCCCCTTGCCTTCCGACCTTTAAGCTGAGGGGGGGGGTCCGGAATCGGGGGCGCATCTCTCCAACGGCCCAGATCAGCGCGCCCGGATCA
>JASDQU010881783.1:24477-34855 GCA_032191745.1 Picea mariana
CTAACATAGTAAACAAAGAGATGGAAAAAGAGGTTGACATCCATAAAGTAAGAAGTCTCAAATGCCTTATACATTAACCAGAGTGACCACTGCTTAATCAAACTTATAGAGTGGGAGCCTAGCTCAACCATCGACCTCTCCTAAGAATATCAAAATTAAGTATATATATACTCCCAAACATTTTTCCCAACAGAGGCCTACTGGACTTTCAGGGCGAGGAGTCTCTTCAATCAAATTTGGCCTGCACTCCCCTGTCATACGCCACCTTAATTCTTCATGGCTCGCACCAAGGGGTAGCTGAGCCTTTAAATGTTGAATTAGCGTGTGCAGACTTTCCTAGAGAGTCGAGGACTCGGTGTGATTTCCGTGAAAAGAACTAGTACAGGGGACCTTCTCGGGTAGACTTTCAGCCAGAACATCCATACTTTGTAATTAATGAGTGAGGCAAGGTTTCAACCACCCTCTCTCTTCTTCATTCATTCCTAGCAGATACCGGGATTTAGATCATGTCGAATCGAGGTCTGGAGAACACAGTGCTCCCTTTCGAACACTCAATTCGGTGCTTTTGGCCTCCCTTTTGTACAGAACTTTCATCTTTCTTGAGTGACCATGGGTCGTGACCTTACCCCCATTTCCAGAGTGCTTTCATTGTTTCGAGGTTCATGGGTAGGAAAGAGAGGGTCTTCTTTCTTCAAAATCGCGATGGGCGAAATGCCAGGAGGTCCTAACGATCGCCACACGTCCCCCCACTGATCTGACAATTCTGAACTGATTCAGCAATACTGCGGGCCTGGGTCCGAGACGTCTTTGATGCTTCGCGCTTCGGGGATATGAGAGAGCCGCTCCTTATGCTTTGAAATCGCGATGGGAAAAAAGGTGAAGAACCTAATCGCGTGCCACGTGTTCCTTGAGGATGAATGGCTAAGATCGCTCTCAGCGCTTTTGGGACCCATCTTTCCAAACGATAAACATTAACGCCCCTCCTTTAGGCTTGCTCCTCTGTGACCAGGCGCCAAAACCATGGGCCTAATTCTGGGCGCTTTTGGAATTTCGGGATTCGAGGTTTCAAGAGGTGAAATGACGAGGTGAGCTTACCCCTCGAACTCTCGAATGTCGACATGACACGGATGTGCGCCACGCGTCCTTTAGATGAATGGCCCAGATAGTATTCGCTATTATAAAGGGGGCTTCCCCCGTTAACAGGCTCGTCTTGATGTGACCTAGGGCTAGGACCGTGGGCTCGGCTCCAAAGGTGCTTCCGTCGTTTCGGCGATTTCAGCTGTAGAGAATGGGAGGCTCCTTGTATCCCAAAACACCGATCCCCGATACGCCGAATGGCCGCCACCTGTCCCAATTGGATCAAACAACCTGGATTTGCCTTGAACTATGGGCACTACCCTTCGTGCTAAATCCCGGGCAACTTGACAGCCCCGAAAACCTGATGACCATTGATTTGCTTTGCAGTTGAATCTCAGCGGCTAACAACCAACACTTTTCCCACTCGCTTGACTTGCAACTGGAAAAGGGATTCTCCCGTGCTGTGCTCGAGCGCTTCCCATGCTACCTGCAGGCCTAGGTACCTTTGTGTCCAAGACAAAAATTGTCACTAACACTTAGTCCGCACCTTGGGCCTCTAGACAGTTTTCCATTGATATGCCTTCACCCGTACAATCCTCTCCATGGTCCTCTTATATAAATCCTAGCATTAGATCTGGGGGCACCATGGCCCCGATGCCTACATATTCATTTTATGTGAGTCATTTTCGTCAACCCTCTTTCACGACGGGAGATTGGAACCTCCCCTCTTACAGATCCAATCCTAGTTATTCTTTTTTAGGAGCCAATACTCAGATGGGTTATTATTCTACTTATTACACTCCATCCATGTATCCTCTATCCACCATGTCAGTTCCTTTGAACACTTTCTCCATGGAAAGTCCCCATATATCCTCGGGTGTCTCTCACGGGGAGAATCCATTTTACGATTTCAGCTATCCTCTTTATGGAACCTCTTCACAAGGGGGAAACATATACCATCACTCGAACATTCCCTATCATACTTTTGTCTCTTCATAGACTTTAGTGATGATGCCCGTTCAGACTTCTATGAATCAATTAAATGGATAGTAATACCTTCATGGACAGGGACAAGGGGTGAACTAGGATTCTTCCTAGACTGCAATGTTTTAAAGTCAATCTTTCCCTAGACCTTAGCATCAAATGCCACAACCTATTGCTAGCCCAATCACTGTCAGTCATACTAGAGCTCCGTCACCAACCTCTATCAGTCATGTTGGAGATAGTTCAACCACTCTTATGAGTCATGTTGACAGCCCGCACCCAACCTCTACCAATCATGCTGGGGGAACCCTTATTATCAATACCACATCTTCGACCCATGTACATCATGTGAGAGATGACTCTCTCACCTCTGCCAGTCATGACGAGATTATGTCCCCAAACATTGTGAACAATGTTGGGGGCATTGAGAAGTCCGATGTAAGCCTAAATTCCTTTGCATAACTTGAGAAGGAAGTCACCTTACTCATTTTTGTTCAGCCACGATTGTGATACCAAAAGCTTGGGACTCACCCAAGGGCCCTTCGGATTCTGAAGCATCTGTGGTTTCCCCAAACCTTGTTCCTCCTTTGATTCACATGGTGGTAACACTACTACAATCCTCTCCTAACCTCACCCCCATTGTCAAGGGTGGCGTGTTCTCAATCCCTATTACCATGCATCCTCTTCAACCTAGAATTGAATAAGTGGTCGTACTAGTGAAATCTATGGTCAATCCTACTCTCCTTGTGGAGAGTGATGCATCCTTCAATCATGTCGTCATTATTCCTGATCCTGCACCTTCTGAACAAGAGATACTTTTCCTTTCACCAAGTCCTCTCCCTCTTGGTTTTGAGGAGATCACTTTCAACTGGGATAGTCCTATGGTGTATTCAATACCCCCWCTTATGTCCTTCCCATTGAGAGACATTGTTTGATCTATCATGGAGACTATATACTCAGTTAGTGCTTTATCCTCCTTGACTTGGATAGATTTGGGTTTCCCCAAGATTATGTCGGTTATTACTAAGATACTGACATTCTGTAGAAGGCCGGTACGGGAGCCTTGGCCTCCCCCTTTACATGTTGATTAGAAATGCATCAACAAGTCTTATTTAAGCTCTTTTACGACTCGTTAAAAAAACAAAAAAATATTGCCGAGTGATTTGTCCCTTTCACACTTGTTAAATTGGATTTGAAAGATCAGGAGTCTTAGTTAAGCTCTTTTCCAACTCGTTACCAAAAATAGAAAAGATCGTTGAGTGAACTTGTCATTTTCACACTTGTAAATTGGATTTTAAAAGACGTCTACTTGGCACAAGTTTATCGCTTTTTCACACCAAGTAGACTAAAAGACATAAAAAGGGAAATTTTTGGTGTTAAGTTGTGATTGCATCTCATGCCCCTGCTTGCAGTATTGAGCCTATAGTCAGTTCTCTCTTTGCATTATAAATCGTTTGCCTTAGCAGTTTTGCATCCTCAACCAAGTAGAGCCTTGTTTATATCCTTCGTAATTTGACACCCTATAACTAGGAGGGAACATTCCCCTAGTGTCCATCTCCTGCATGCACTTCAATGCATTGAGCATAGGTATGTTCCACCACTGGAACTATTTTTTCTTACTTGTGGCACTTGTTTCCTCCTCTTTATCATAACATTCGTTTGTTATGAAAAAACAAAAAAAGACAAGAGAGAAGGGAGTATTATCTTATATCGGAAGTAGTCGTGTTGCCTTTGAACAGAGCACAAAGTTATTGAGTCCATTTGTCATCATAATTTTGGGATTAGCATGGCCTTAGGAAGCTGAGATTGTTACTGAGTCTTCTCTACCGAATGGTTACTCTTCCAGTCCATACAGAGAACTTCATCGATGCCTTCTGCATCTCAAGATTTTATCATTGGGTCTATGCTACCAGAGTCAACCATATGTCTCATGCTCTTTTTCAAAGTAAGTCTATCAACCTGTGTCATACACTCCTCAGAACTCTTGACTTTGCATGTCGGCCATACCCTCAGTTTTTCTCAGAATCACATGATAATTTAGTCCTATAATGCACCCTGGCCCTAAATTCATCATTGATAGGTAACCTTGAACCCAATAATCGACATTTCATCATTGGTCATTGACTAGGTGGTTTCCCTTGTGTTCAACAGCAAGACATCTATTCACACGATGGAATTTTTGCAGTGTCTTGGATGCCATTAACCTTATTGGTGGTTTCCTCACCTTTTTCAATAGTTTTCATCATTGGATATTATTTAGAGGGTCTTTTTCATGTACCACTTGCACTTGGCACATGCGAAAGACACACAGGGTTGTTGGTTCGTGAACTTGTTCTTCGTCCGATTTCCACCAAATCATGAGTATCCTACTTTGTACCTCATGCTGACTGATGACAGATTCTTTAATGCTCTCCTTTCAGCAGGTCTCTTTCCATTGACATCAACCCATTATCTAGAAATGGGACCTAGAGTATTATGAGTACCTTGAGGCTTGCAGTCATTAGTGGCAAGCTCTCTCGCCATCGATAGTTGGGAATACATCAATGTCTCCTGATCGATGGGTTCTTTAGGTGTTCGACACCGACTCCTTTATTCACACTTGTAAGAATGTACTCAGTGCCTTGATACCTACTTTCATTATCGGTAGGATGTCTCATGTTTGTTAATGGTATACATCAATGACTGGTAATCAAACAATGTCTCATTGTGTTCGACCTCAACTCCTTTATTCACATAATGTAGACTTGCACCTTTGGTGGATTCTGTAGAAGACTTGAAGACATCACTATGTGGCTGCAGCTTTCCTGATCTGTTGCTTCCTTTTCATTGGACCAATACCTATATGACTTCAGTGATCATGGGAGATCAGATTGTACTCCATGGTATACAGATATCTTCAGATTGGTTTTGAGACTATTTTTACTGGGCCTTGTTCCTGAAAATGACAACTATTGGAATGTAACCACATTTTTATTCTCCTATTCATGGCCACAGACACTCGTTTGGTATGTTTTTCACATGGATATGCAATGTATTTTTAGCAGCCATGTATGCAAATTCAATGAAGAATGTAATGAAAAATTGAGTTCATCCATCTAGTTCTCTACCACTCCACTTTTGGGTTATTTATAATATATTTCGACCATTGTAGATACTCCTCTGACCTCACACATTAGGGGGCATCTGTTAGAAAAATATTTTCCTCACCCTATGCAATCCTACAGAGAGGTCCTTATTCCATTTCCCTACACAGAATTACTTTCCCTAATTTATGAAGCCAGAGACAAAAAAAAATATTTTTCCACTTGTACGCACCTTGCAAGCTATAAAACAAGCGTATACGCTGTCTCTCTCACTACAACCCATGTACATCGGTATTTGTGCCAGAAAAACAAAATTAAATGTCAGTTTTTCATGTCATGACAGAAGATCTTTGATCCTTGGCCTTCCATATACTGGAAATGCTCCAATTGGGCCCTTTAGTTTCATTTTGAAAGATATAAAGAAGCCAATTCCAAGCTATGGAAAAGAAGAGAGAATTCAACTTTGAGAGCAAAGTTACTTTGGAGAAATTATTACTTCATTATTGATTTTGCATCCCTTTGTCCTTTAAGTCTTAACAAACTGTTCATCCCCCAATATCTTCCCTTATTGATGGAGAACCTCTTTGTCTCCCTTATATGAGCTTGCCTTTGGTGGAGGATTGAAGTGGTGGAGGCCCAGTTGGAAGGAACTCAGTTTCTTAGTTCTGAACTATGTCGACATGGAAGTCTGTAATGTTTTCACTTCTGCTAATCATTTATTAATAGAAATACTCCTTTGTTGTCCAATTGATATCTTGCAAATATATGTGTTATGATTCATGGGAATGTTTGTTTTGTATATTAATGTATTATGCTATCTAATGTGATAACCTTTTATATTATCACTATATGCTTGCTCTACTTGTTTTTTGAGAACTTGTTGCAGGTATAAATCTTTGGGTTGAAGTGATCAATGGTGGACATGATCAAATGTTTGGAAGAGGTAGGCCTCTTTCTTACTTCTCTTGCACATTAGTTTACATAGCATCTTTTGGAATTGAGTCGATTTATACAGTCATACCTGTATGTTGTAGTTCACCCTAGCCATAGAGAGATTTTCCTCGTAATATCTAGCAACAAATTTATTTTGTTAAGTATCTGCATCCCCTTCTCACTCATGTATCCAATCCTATGATGCCATAATGTTGTATCCACTCCTGCAGAAGCTAAAGAGATAGAAGAGTTAGTATTACCAGTACATAAATACAATGTATCTACCTTCTCTCCTTTTTCTATCACCAAGGATTCTTTGGTGACCTTCCACACCTTATCTGTAAATACAGATATATATCCTTTACTTGCAAACTTCCCTGTTGAAATTAAATTTTTCCATAGATATGGAACATGTCTTACCTCTTTCAACAACCATTGGTTTCCATTTATTTGCTTTATTTTTACCTTTACCATTCCAACAATTTTGCATGGTGCATCATCACCCAAATGAACCTGTCCAAAATCACCCTGAACATAATCTAGAAAATGTCTCCTATGGGGTGTGGCATGAAATGAAGCCCCTGAATCTACTACCCTAGAATCAAAAATATTATCTATAGAAAGAATCAAAGCATCTTGTAACATATCACCTGTTACATTTTCTTCCTGATTTTTCTCATGTTGTCTATCTCTTTGTTTCTTTGGAGCTCTGCAATCTTTCTTTAGATGTCCTTTCTTCCCACAATTCCAGCACTCTATCTTTCCAAATCTTGATTTGGATCTTCCCTTCCTAGAATTACAATGGTTCTATGAGCCCTTTCTTCTATCCTTTTGTCTTTCCCTGTTCTCCATGTTTAATGCATTACCTAATGTCTCACCTGTGGTTTTCCATCACATTTCCTTGCTAAGGATAACACCAACAACATCATCAAATTTTAAAGTATTTGAAGTAGAGACAGAGTTACTTATATCCATGACCAAGTCGTTACAGCCTTTTGGCAATGAGAACAATATTAGAAGAGCCCTGACCTCATCATCAAAGTTCACTTTTACAGAGCTTAGATGATTAGTAACCATATTAAATTCATTTAAATGATCTGCAACAGACCCACCTTCTGAAATATTCATATTAAATAATCTCTTCATTAGAAATACCTTATTGGACACCAAGGGTTTTTCATACAGTTTAGCCAATGCGTTCATCAGCTCCTTTTTTGTCTTTTCTTTCAAAATATTGAAAGCCACCAACATTACCAGGCTCAACCGTATCATTCCTAGTGCCTTTCTATCAAGAACCTCCCATTTTTCATCCTTCATGGTCATCGAATTCTTTTATATTCCACCCAATGGTAGGAATATATCCTTCTTATATAAATAATCCTCCTTCTACATCTTCCATAATTGGTAGTTTTGGTCATTAAATTTCTTGACCCTAAACTTTCCATCTTCGCCATTTCTCCCACTTGAACCAGGAGCCCTCTTTTCCTGCAAAATTAACTTGTTTGTCGTATTTTAGCATTATTTACTTGTAAATCTTGTACTTAATTTTTTATTCAACCTTTCTTTTGTATAACTTGTAAACATTCTTGTAAAGAAGCCCCCTTTTAACTCTAGTTGACCCCTTGCCCAATCTTAGGCACTAGTCTTAGCTTCCCTAGGAAAAGGTCTTGCTTAACATACTAACCTTCGCATCTTGCATTGTTCCTTGTGCATCTTAGGATTAGAATCCCCCCAAGCCTTAACAAATTAAAACTAACTCCTAGAACTTAACTTTAAAACTAATCTAAAAACTAGGGACTACCCCCCTTGGCTTCCCTAGGCGTGAGCCTAGACGAAAGAAGTTTCAGTCAAAGTGATAGCATGGGCTGTGAACCTAAGCATTGTGCCTCCAAGGACACACTAAGTGAGTCGTACTTAGCTCACGTTTGCAAGTGTGTATTAGGACGGCAACATATTTGGCACCGTTGTCAAGGATAAGTCATTTATCCTTGGTCAAAACGACTTAACTTGATTCTTAAAGAACTAAATAGTAAAAAATTTTAGGCCTTAAAATTCTTTGAACCGGTGATTGGTTAGCTTTGTGTGATTCTTGTCTAAGTAGCGTCTCCATTGAACAAATATAGAAAGTATACTACTAGGATCACTTCACAAGGAGTGGTTTATTCCTTTCCCGACCTCGAAAAGGTTTATAGGAGGAGACTAAACCGCTTGGCTCCTAGGAGACTACTTGAAATTCTTAGGGAGGAAGCACTCAATGATATCCAATTATTGTTCCAAACTAATAATCAACCAACTGTTAATAATGCCACTAATAATCCTAACATAACGATGACTTCCTTTTTGAGTCCTTTGAACCTTGCAACAATTCAGGGTTCCCCTCATGATGTTCCAGAGAAATCCATTGACAAGTTGCCTATTTTTCATGGGAACAATGCTATAAGTGTCAGGTCCCACATTGAAAGTTTTTACAAATGTGTGGAGAAGTATTGTAAAGGTCATAACGAAGAAGATGTGAAGATGACCTTGTTTGTATTTTCTTTAGAAGGAGATGCTGGAAAATGGTTTTTAGATTTTCTTGCCAACAAGTTTTCCACCCTTAATTCAATATTTGATGAATTTAGGAAGAGATGGGGTGACCAAAAGGATCATAGATTTTAGTTGGGTGCTCTAGCCACTAGTCACAAGAAGGAAAATGAAACTGTGTTACAATTTAACACTAATTTTAATAGTGTTGTAAAGGGCCTTCATTAAGATGTTAAGCCTCTGGATGCTGCAATTTTGATTTATTATATAGAGGCTTTTGAGGGTGAAATGAGATATGCTTTAAGGGATAAGGATCCTCAAACTTTGCCTGCAGCACAGGAAACAACTGTAAGGATTGAGAAGAATATGCTTGAAGCTAGGAAATCCAACATTCCTAGTTTCAATAGAGGTTATTCTTCAAAGGTTAATGATGAGAAGAAAAATAAGGAGAAGGGTCAAGGATCATCAAGTGATGGGATTAAATAAATCGAAGAGTTGACTCAATTAATCAAGCAGATAGAAATAAATCATGCCAATCAAATCAATGCTTTACAGAATAAGGTGATCACCATGGAGAGGTCCCAAACTAATAGACAACAACACAAGCCAAATGATAGGTGGCCAAGGAGACCTCCTCAGAATGATCAAAGACCACCTAATCATTTTGAATCCACCAACTTGGTAGAACATCACTCCATACCTTATTGTAGGCCTTGTGGTGAGTTTCATGAGGAATCAACTTGTATAGTTTACCTTGAGGAATGTGAAAATGAATATGTAAACAAAGGAAATGAACAAGTAAATATGTGTGAAGGAAGATTCTATGGTGGCATGTGTGATTGGATGGATTTCCATGATTATGGAAGTAGTGGAAACTTTATGAAGGGAAATATTGATAAAGATACAGAAAAGTATGGGCCCAAGCCCACTCCCCAACAAGTTGTAGAAATGGCTAAGTATAGAGGCATAACATACCAAAGGAGTGGAAATAAAAGTCAAGATAAAAGTCAAACTAGTGCCCCCAAAGTATCATGAACTCCTCCTAAGTCTAATGTGCCTAATAATGAAGACTTAAACTTTGACTTAGGTGGTTGGTTGAGCAATGCGAAGGTGTTAGTGCCAGTGTCACAAATCATGAAGATCCCTTCACAAAAGGAAAATATAATTAAATACATTGAACAACCTCCTAGAAGTGTTGTATAGAAACAACCAGCTGTAGCTTACCAGGATGGACCAATGATTCTACAAAATTGGGATAGGAAGAATGAAAAGAATTTTCCTTTCTACCTTTCTTTACTTGTGAATGACAAAGTGTTACACAATTGCATGTTAGATTCAGGAGCAAGCTCAAATGTTATTACTAAGAAGGTAATGAAACAATTAAACTTAAGAATGTCAAGACCTTACCACAACATTTGTTCCTTGGATAGTCAAATGATTGAAGTGCATGGATTGATAAAAGGTTTGCAAGTACGCTTAGCAGTTTTTTCCAGATATCATGTTTAAAATGGATATTGTGGTGATTGATGTTCCAGATGTTTGGGGAATTCTATTAAATAGAAAAGCAGTTGCAGATCTGGGTGGTAGTCTACAAATGGATCTATCTTATGCTACTCTCCCTACCCCATATGGAAATACTTTTAAGTTGAATAGGGAAGTGTATAGAAAGTATCATGTTGAATATCCCAAGCATCCCAAAAATGAATTAAAGTGGACTGATGAAGGTCTTGGTAACTATGCCATCTTATCTAATTCCATTGTGCCTTTTGAAGAAACAG
>JASDQU010881783.1:54461-66631 GCA_032191745.1 Picea mariana
TTGTGTAATTAAAATCAACCTACCTACCTAAGCTCTAATCCCTTTAGCACCTCCCCGGAAAGGACACCAAAAATGCTAAGTAAAATATATACTATATATTTCGACATCAAATTGTCAACCCGGGGCTCGTAGGCTTCGAGGTGCCAGCACTGTATGTGCGGTTCTAGAACTCTAATCTAGCCTAGCCTAGCCTAATCTAATCTAATTCCAATAAACTCAAATAATGAAGACCTTTACTTTAAATTTACAGAGTAATCTACAACTATGAACTCAATTGGTCCCGAGGATTAATGCCTAACCTACAATCCTATTTAAAAGATAATTTAAAGACTCCAAGAAAACTAAAAACTATTTGAGCAACATACTTGAAAATGTACAAAGTAAACTACAAACAGTGAGCTTATTAGTCTAATTCTTTAAAAACAGTCTATAACTATAAATAGTGAAATTATTATTTTAAGTGAACAATTCTTCAAAAATAATATCTCAAAGTACATCTTCAAAAACTCACAACTATTCAAAAGAAATTACAAATTAATTGTTATTCTATCACTCTAATGTTGGAAGTAAAATAAGAAATTTATGCAAATCTATACATGGTAACCAAAATTCATAATTTAATAAAGTAATCCACAGTTAAAGGCACTGAGAATTAATCACTCTATGAAATAATCTATAGTTTATGAAACATGAAAAGATTTCACAATTAGATAGCTTATAAACACACACACATATGTTAGGTGTTAGAGTATCGACAATTATGGACAATTGTGAGTACCCTGTAATAAAAATACAATTTCAGCAAATACAAAAATATACACAGTAATACACTTCAGCAAACAACCTATAAATTAGCAAGTAATGAGATTTAGATGTGAAAATATAATTCTACAGCAATATAAACAAGCTACCCAGACCACTAGTGGGTCCCCAAGACAATCGTGGAACTACTCCAACGCAGGTTTCAATCACAAACTTAGCATGGTATTTGTATTAACATCAAAAATAGAGTTTTTACAGAGCAAATCAAGATAATGGTTGTATGTATATGTAAAATCTGTGTTTCTTCTTGGCATAGACAACAAGTATTTATAAAGTTTTTAGATAGTTGAGAGGTCAACCTCTGATCCTCTCAGAATAGTATATGCATAACAAAATCAGGTACATCATTAACATCCTGTTATCACATAAAGTTATTTGGGTTCACAGGTGACATCCATGAGCGCAACCAAGCAGGAAAATGCAGTTACAATGGTAGAAATCCCTTGCACATTTCAATTCGGGTCATCTCTAAACACAATTGAAAGGTTTCAATAATTAACAGGTGGATAATGTTTTGGCGAAGGCACTAAAATAGTGGGCACACCCAGATCACAGATCGTGATCAGATCAACAACCTCAGATCATTTCGGCACCACAAGTTTCACGATCATTAAAACCCAAAGGGCGAGCCGAAATCCAAACCACAGTTTTGCGGGGTGGCTACGTGGCAAAAGACAGTTCATTTCAGGCCCGAAAGAAGTGTGGGTCCAAACCTATTTTGACGGCCCCAAAATCACATGCTCTTACAGCATCGTATGAAACAGCAACGCGTGGCCGCCCCCTAGTAGTCAAGTCATGTCCCGATCCCGAGGGGAGTTCAGCCAATAAATAAAGGCTGAATTTTTCGGCCTGAATCTATCCACTCATTCAGTGCCCAATCCATGAGAGGAACGTGGTCTCCCTCTATTCGTTAAGTTGCTTCTCTAATCCCGAGATGGATTCAGTTAATGAAAAAGGACTGGTAACTGAAACCTCAGCTCAATCCATAAATAAAAGGCATGGAAGCTCTGGCCGAGGAGAAATAACTATCAGCCTGAGGTGCCACGATGGATGGTTTCATCTTGCAGGTCCATATTGACCAGAGCTTACGTCTAAGAGGAGAAAAACATGCACAGTCTGACAGAAGGATGCACAAACAAAAGATTTGATTGAATGACCAGATCACACTCCTGGCAGTTATGGGCAGAGCTAGTTATAAATAGATCAGTCTTAGATTTTGTAGGGGGGGATGTTTCCAGAGGTTGGAGAGCCGAGAGAGTTTTATGACCAGGGCTCTGTATTTTAGTTTGTAAACCGGAGGGCCTGGATCATAAATATTATGTTATTGAAGATTCCTTTGAATTGTTTTTATCAGACCATTTTCTTAGTTTACACATTGTTCTGTTTTTTCTTGTCTGGATGTAATATCTCTGATCGATGGATTCCTGATGCAATGGAGGATCTGTTGTCATATTTCCCATCTTTCATGGTTCATCGTACCTTTTCTGTTTTTCTTCTTGTCTGGATGTAGCATCTCTTTGATCTATAGATTCCTGAGGTGGTAGAGGATCTGTTGTCATCTTGCCCATCTTTCATGGTTCATCATTCAGACATTTTTTGTCTTCTTTCTCCTCATCACCATATAAATCCTTTTATCTGATAGGAAGTTTAAATGCCTTCATTATTGATGATACTTATGACTCCATAGCCCAATGTTCGAGGACTAGTCTGCAATAACCTATGTTATCTTTCCCTTTCTTAAAGTCTTGTTGATCCACCTCCTAAAACCATTTTAATACATTTTACTTTGATGGGTATTGGGATTATCCCCTTGCATTCAGAGGGTGATTCTCAATGCTAACATTAATGGCACCGTTGTCGGGGACGAAAGTGAAGATATCTTCCCTGGGAGAACGACAATGAATAGATACAATTTTAGATGGTAAACTGAAGTTGGACACATTATTCTGACTGCTTATCATTCACCTGGAGACTCCATGGTTAAATAATCCAGTGGAAAATCTATAGTTTTAAGAATTCATATTTTCAGATGGAAGCCATCTTAACTCAGAGGTTTTCTCCTTTTGATTTCTCTGTTGTTCCTGGTTTTCCAAATGTTGTTCCTACTATAGATGAGTGGGGTGAGTTTTTGCTCAGATTTAGAGAACATAGAGATGGCAACCCTGGTGAGCATTTTCTTGAGTTTCATAAACTCATGCATTAGTGGGGAATACATCATGATGATGTATTAATAAATATTTTCATGTACTCATTAGAGGGAAATGATCGTGAGTGATATCAATCCTTTCCCCTTGATAGCATCTCCTCCCTGGAGTAGTTTCATGCAACTTTCAGTATGCATTGTCAAAAGTTTTATTCCTCTAAGTTAATTTGTCATAGTTTTTGTGAGGAGTATAAAGATTGTGTTAAGGATATAGCTGATTCTTATGAAGGCTTTGAAAATGAATAAGATGCCTTGGATGAGGAATCAAATTTTTCTCTTCCTTGTTCATCTGCATCTGATGAATACCGTGTTTGTTCTCTCGGTAAGAAAAGTGAAAAAATTGAGTCTAGTCTGGAAGTTAATATTCTTAGTAGCCCTGTCTCTAAAAATCCTAGATATGAGCATCTTACTTTTGACTCATATGATGATGATGAGATATTGCTTCTTGGATTGAATATTGAAAGGAAGCCTGTGTTTAGTAATGAAGAGAAGTTTTCTCTTGTTGGGAATAAGTTACCTCTTGGTATGTCATTCGAGGCTCCTCCTTTATTTGATCATTATGGAGACAGTGATGAAGATGTTGATGTGTTTGTTAAAGAAAAAAGAATTAACATCCAGCCTTATTATGAAAGTGAAAGATTTCACCAAGAGCAGCATGATAAAGAAAAAGATCCATCCATTGATATACATGAGGATATTTCTTGTCGTCAGCTAGCAGATGTTATCAGAGAAGGAAAAAGAGAATTCGATCAATAGCCTGCATCAATATTTCACTCACTTGTTCTTGACACAGACATTCAACCATGTGTGAGCAGCTGTAAAGTAGACCAAGTTTTCTTTTATCAACCCAGTAGGTTTTATCACCTATTTTATGACCCTATAGGGGAATACATGGAATTGCATTTCCTCAATGTATTGAAGCCTCCAAGCCTTATCTTACCTTCAACACTAGGAGGAAATATGAAAAATGTAATCCATTTACTGTCACAATTTCATTGTCCCTTGTTGATCAGTGACAGGGTAAGAAATTTTTTCGTTAGGAAGTTACTTGGGTGGCTATGGTGGAATTTTTCTTTCACCTAACATATTGTAAAATTCAGTTAGTCTAGGATTGTACATAAATAAGCTCCTTCTGGAGCATGTGTGTTTGCTTTCTTTTTGTAAGTAGATAGTGTACATATATCATGTGGTCCTGAGAAGGATGTATCTGAGCTTGACTCCACAACCCAATGGATAAGGCACTAGAACTACTCGTTCTTGGTAGCTCGCAGGGAGCATACCATCCCCTATGGAGACAAATGTTATCACATAAAGTTATTTAGGTTTGCAGGTGACTGCCATGAGCACAACTAAGAAGGAAAATGCAGTTACAGTGGTATAAATCCCCTGCGCATTTCAATTCGAGTCATCTCTAAACATAGTTGGAAGGTTTCAACAATTAGAAGGTGAATAAAGTTTTGGTGGAGGCACTAAAATAGTAGGTGTGCCCAGATCACATATAGCAATCAAATCGATGGCCTCATATCATTTCGGCACCACAAGTTGTGTGGTCATTAAAACCCGAAGGGCGAGACGAAATCCAAACCATGGTTTTGTGGGGTGGCTATGGGGCGAAAGGCAGTGCATTTCAGGCCCAAAAGTGGTGTGGCTCCAAACCACTTTCGTTGGCCATGAAATCACATGCTCTTACAACACCGTATCAAACGGCAGTGCGTGGCTGCCCCCTAGTAGTCAAGTCATGTCTCGATCCCAAGGGGAGTTTAACCAATAAAAAAAGGTTGACTTTTGTAGCCTGAATCCATCCACTCATTAAACACACAATCCATGAGGGGCACGTGGTCGCCCCCTATTCATCAAGTCCCTTCTCCGATCCTGAGATGGATTCGGTTAATGGAAAAGGACTAGTAGTTGAAACCTCAACTTAGTCCATAAATGGAAGGCGTGGAATCTTTGGTCGATGAGACAGAACTATCAGCCTGAGGTACCACAATGGATGGTTTCATCTTGCAGGTCCATATTGACCAGATCTTGAGTTTGACAAGAGAAAAATGCACACAGTATGATAGAAGGATGTGCAGATGAAAGCTCTGATTGAATGGCCAGATCACACTCCTGGCAGTTGTGGGATGAGTTGGTTATAAATAGATCATTCTTATATTTTTTTGGGGGGGGTGTTTCCAGAGGCTGGAGAGCCGAGAGAGTTTTATGAGAAGGGATCTGTATTTTAGTTTGTAAACTGAAGGGCCTGGATCGTAAATATTATGTTATTGAAGATTCCTTTGAATTGTTTTTATCAGACCGTTTTCTTATTTTACATGTTGTTTTGTTTCTTCTTGTTTGTATGTAATCTCTCTAATCTATGGATTCCTGAGGTGATGGAGGATATTTTTTCATCTTTCCCATCTTTCATGGTTCATCGTAACTTTTCTATTTTTCTTCTTGTCTAGATGTAGCATCTCTCTGATATATGGATTTCTGAGGCAGTAGAGAATTTGTTTTCATCTTTCCCATCTTTCATGGTTCATCACTCAGAAATTTTATGTATTCTTTCTCCTCGTCACCACATAAATCCTTTTGTCTCATAAGCAACTTAAATGCCTTCATTATTCATGATACTTATGACTGCATAGCCCAATGGTCGAGGACTGATCTGTAGTAACCTCTATTATCTTTCCCTTTCTTCAAGTCTTGTTGATCCACCTCCTCAAACCATTTAATACATTTAACATTGACGGGTATTGGGCTTATCCTCTTGTAGTTGGAGGGTGATTCTCAGTGCTAACACATCTAATTCTGTTGAAGAATATTCAGTAAATTATTGAAACAAAGTGAGTAAATAGGCAATGGATCTTGGGCATCTTCAATGGATGGAAGAAAATTATGGTAGGACTCCGAGCAAGAGGGATCCTAAGGGAGAAAAACCCATGTGCTCGAATTTCATAACGATGCCCCGCAATATGTGTATCGCCAACTCCTCTGTGCTACAAGTGCCAGATGGAGTGTCGGATGGAGTGTCGGATGGGGTGTCGGATGGAGTGTCGGATGGAGTATTGGAGTATTCAAGGACCACAAACTTCTCTCAATCCGTCCACAATTTTAGGAAACAGCCTGCAAAGGATCTAACTGGGCATGTTGGGAACAAAACCCATGTGTTGGACTTTTATGATTTAGTTTCCTCTTCCCACAAATTAAGCTTGAAGTTCGTTGTGTGGAACAGTGTCGGATGAAGGTCCAGATGGAAGGTTGGATTGCATTTTTGACCTATTGCAAGAAAACAAGAAACATTGGATCAATGTAACCATTCAAATGAAGATGAATTAATCATAAAACAATTGCAAAACGATGATTACACATACCTCATGCTATTCCTTGGCAAATTGATGCATAAAGCTTGATAATACCTTTAAAATGGCTAAATGAGAGCATAGCATATGAAATATCGCATGCAAGAAGGATTTGGCCATCGAAACAAAATATTAAAAACACGAACCCAACACATACTGGTTCCTAAATTAGTATCAACTGCAAAAATGGGGTGGTTGATCGGATTTGCTTCATCACTGATAATGTAGGCCAGTTGTGATTCCCTATAAAGCCTTCTATGTTCCCCCCTTGAACAAAGGAATGGTGGCATATAAAAGATCCATCTGCAAAGTTCCCCCTAGTCTTTTGATCTAAGATCTAGACAAGAGCATCCCAAACTTAGGGGGGACATCAGCCACTACAATATCCATGACCACACTCTTCATTGGAAATTGGAACAARGAAACAACTAGGTCTTTGATAACTCCAAGACACTTTACCTTCCTGGAATCAAATGAGTACAGGTCATGGTAGGTTTTTATAACCTCCAACCCAAGCTCATCCATGAAATTCTTAGGCACAAGGTTATGAGATTCCCCTGAATCCATTGAGTAGTTGTGCAACACTTTATCATGAATGTTTAATGAGCTATAGAAAGGAGGGGAGGAGTCATCCCTATCCTCTACCAAAGGTCCTAGTATGACAATTGGTTTTTCATCTTAGAGGTTGAATGAATCTATGGGATAAGATGAAGGTTTGGGCTGCATCATTTTGGAAAGGTACCTTTTGAAATCCTCATTCTTAAGTAGCTCCAAAAAATAAATCTTTTGAATCTCATTTTCAAAGCTAAAAGGGTGGGGATGCTTCAAAATATCCTTAACTTCTGGGCTAGGGATCTTAACCATTACCTGGGGGTCTTGTGCCTCTTTTTCTTTGTTGCTAGTTGTCACACCCTTAACGTGATTCTTTGTTCTAGTAGGTTGATCAGAAATGGCAAGCTTCCCCTCTTTCTTCTTTGACCTTAGGTTGTATATATTTGGATTGCCAGTGGTCCTTTCCCCTTTCCTCGACTCATTTAGTTGGCTAT
The DNA here is from genome assembly GCA_032191745.1 of Picea mariana. NCBI lineage: Eukaryota > Viridiplantae > Streptophyta > Pinopsida > Pinales > Pinaceae > Picea > Picea mariana. The sequence goes on from JASDQU010881783.1 coordinate 61,877, forward strand.
CCATGAGAAACTCTTCATAGGCGGATTGGGTTAAATGAGGAGAAGAAGAGGTGTCACCAAGAAAATGGGTTTCAGGATCAACATCTTCTTCCTCTCCTTCTTCATCAGTAACCAGGTTATTTTGGAGAGGGGCTTGGATTTTTTGATCATCCCTATTCCTATTTATTTGATCTCTTTGGATGATCTGAGGGGCATTATTGGGCCTTCGTAAATTACCCCTATTATCAACATTATGGGTTTTCCTATAGCTCTTCTTTCCTTCAAGTTTCATTTTCTCCATTTCTGCAGAAAGTGATTTTACCAACTTTGTCAATTCATCCACTTGAGGGTAGGAAGCAAAGGAATCAAAGGTTGAAGCTTCATCCCTACCTTTTCTTCTGTCTCTATTAGATTTACTCCTAAGTTTGTCACCTGCCAATATATTAGACTCTATTTCAAGGGTTGCATCTTGCATATGAGATAAAGAGGTAGCTCTTCTTTCTCTCAATAGGAGGCAAAACTCAAGGTCAAAAGCACTGGCATAAGTAATCTTGGCAGAGGTTTATGTAGGATTTATTTCAGTAGGAATATTATTGTACATCTTGTTAAACCTCTTTGATAAGTCTGAAACAGATTCCCCCTCTTTTCTCTTAAGTGACCCAAACTATGTAATATAATAATGAAAATCTTTGTTATCCCCCCAATACCTCAAGAATGAATCATCCAGAGCCTCAATCCTAGAAATAGATCCAGGAGTCAAACCCCTAAACCATTTCCTAGCTCACCATCAAGGCTCTGTACCAAAACTGTCATCCACACATCTTCATTTTCAATGTTGAGATTATCTGCATAACTATAAAAAGCTAAAAGGTGTTCTTCTGCAGTTATGTCTTCCTCCCTTGTGAACTTGGGCATGTACTTAAGGTAGTCTCCAACTGGGAGAGCATTCATTGGCTGAGGTAAAACAAGGGGGTCATATCTATAATCCACTATGGAATCCATCATGTTTCTAGGAAGATTAGCCCCTACCATTTGGGTGTGAACTGTAGGAGAACAAGGGGGAGATGGAGATTGGATAGGTGGGACTGCAGCTGTGTTTCTAGGGGAAAAGGGAAACAACTGAGTGTTGGAGGAGAATGATATGGGGTTGAAGGGAAAAGAAATCCACCCCCCCTTTAGATACAACAACTTTGATAGGAGGACGAGTAGGAAAACCCAAAGTGGGGAAATCTTCTAAGCTCCTGGGTCTAAACCACTTTACAATATTAGGAGAAACAGGAGTTTCAAAAATTTCTCCTTCCAAATGAAGACCAGAAGGGGGGAATTCAATAGGAATCATTTCAATATATAAACTTTTGGAAACTCCGACAGATGGTATAAAAGGAGAATTAGATACAACTATTGGAGTTTTAAAAGAAGAATCATGTAAATTACCAGAATCACCTGGTACAATAGTAGAAAGCCCTTCTTGAGAGTTCTTTCCTTTCTTGATAATATTTTATGGGTTAGCTTCAGGTGTTGCTAGAGGAAGTTGTGGAGTAGACCTCGTGTGTATGCCTTTGGGAGCCACAACTGAAACAATGGAGTCGCCAGGTGCAAGTTGCAATCTTCAAGGTACTGATTTCTGATGCACCTTCAGAATCAAAATTTCTTTGTCATTCAATCCCAGGGAATTTCCTTCAATTTGTTTCCCAACAATGACACCATGAATGTTAGCACTGAGAGTCACTCTCAGATTGCAAGAGGATAATCCCAATACCCATCAAAATGTTTGTGGAGGTAGGTTTACAGGTGGAGGTGAAATGGACAAAGCTCAGTACGAGAATGTTTTAACATAGAAACTCAAAAAGCACTGCATAAGGAAATGAGGTCCTCATTAAATTCATTCAGTGGCTTAAGGATAAAGGCGAGTAGAATGAAGACTTGGTGAGAAAGGTGGAAAAGTATACCATGAGAATCCGACCATGAGAATCCGACCTTCAAGCCACTTGGTGAAGAAAAACCCAAGCACAAGAGCAATATTGAACTCAAGTTTTAGATACTGAAATATATCACAACAATATTATAATCAAACCTCCATTACAATACAATTACAATAACTCGTCTGGATCATCCATGCATGAACATTTCAGCATAAGAGGAAACAAGACAATGAAAGAGAATACTGAAACAGGTCACAACAACATTATAATCAAACCTCCATTACAATACAACTACAACACCTTGTTTGGATCATCCATGCACGAGTGTTTTAGCATAACAGTAAACAAGATGATGAAAGAAACTGACTTCTATTACTGAGAAAGTCTCAGGTCTCATACATATCCAGAGAATAGCTCTGATATCAAAATATTATAAAGTAGGGACCTTTTCTCAACCATTCGACAACAATAACAAAATCTTGAACTAATCTATTTATACTCGGATCAGTCCGCAACTATCGGGAGTGTGATCTGGCCATCCCATTCAAAGCCTTTCGTCAGTTCATCCTTCTGTCAGACTGTGTGTGTTTCCTCCTGTTAGAGTAAAGCTCAGATCAGTATGGTTCTACAAGAAGAAACCGTCCATCGTGGTACCTCGGGCTGACAGTTCTGTCTCCTTGGCCATAGCTTCTAAGCTTCATATTTATGGACTGTGTTGAGGTTTCATCTACTGGTACTTGTTCATTAACTGAATCCTCCTCGAGATTAGAGCATGGTTGGACGACTAGTGGGAGACCACCTCTCGTTGTTGGATATGACATTATACGCACATGTGATTTAGGGGCTGTCGAAATCGGTTTGGACCCACACTGCTTTCCACCACGTAGGCTCCTCGCAATAACGTGGTTTGGATTTCGTCCCGCCTTTGGATTTTAATGTCTACATGGATTGTGGCACTGAAATGATTGTTAGTCGTTGATCTGATCGCGATTTGCGATCTAGGTGCACCAACTATTTTAGTGCCCCCGCCAAATCTTTATCTGCCTACCAACTATGGAATCTCTCCAACTGTGCTTGGAGATAGCGCTAAATTGATATGCACAGGGGATCTCTACCACTGTAAACTACACTTTCCCACTCGCCTACGCTCATAGTTGTCACTCGTGACTCTGGACAATTTCATGTGATAAAAACTAGCACCATGAATAATCATGCAAAAGAAGATTAGATTGCCAAATGCTCCACAAGATTTGATCCAAGTTGCAAGAAAAAGTGCCTCTAAGAGGGGTGTGCTTCACTATTTCATCCAAACACTCCTCAAGAGGGAGAAAATTTCATACCTCTTGTCTCCCAATGACAAGTTATGATTCAAATGAATGTCACTTTTTGTTTATTTATACAAAACTTGACCTTAATTAAGTTTTAGGTCAAAGAAGCAGGTCGACATGGCCAATTTCTTACAAAAATTAAATTATGGAAAAAATAAGATTAATTTTCATTTAAAGACCCTCTTAAGGGTGACGTCATTCCCTTTTAGGTTGACGTTGGGCCTCCATGATGAAACGTTGGGCCTCCAAAGGCCAAAATCCTTTCCCACACGTGCCAATAACCATAGGACTACCCCCAAGGTGACAACCCTAGCAAGTAGGTGATGTCCAAGGCCTCCAAAGGCCAACGTTCAGGTGGGAATGGGCACAATCCCCCAGGTCTAGGTACACCAAAGTGCCTCCAAAGGAAATTTCCTTCTTCTTGGAAGTAGCCCTCCATCTTTATCATGCCCCCTGGCTGGGGTTTCAACATCCATCTGTGGGCTTTGAGCCTTCATGAAGGTTCGATCTAATCATTCCCTCATGTGCACCTGTCCACCAGGGAAGGCCCTGTAGAGACAAAAGGTACGCCCTCCAAGGGTTCATAAGTCACAAGGATCATAACATGTAAGTCACATCTAATAATTAAATCACCTGAACATGTGCATCAAACCACCCTTAACCCCAAACAAATTCTCAAAGACATTATGCAATTTGACAAGTTTAGGTTTGGAGAGAGTCTCAGGGTGTCCTATTGGGCTAATCCCCCTTAAGTTTGGGGTGTTTCCCAGGTAGAGTCTAGTCCAAGTCATGCAAGTGTATGAGGTGGCATGTAGTAAATATTTGGGAGTGGGGTGCATGCGATAACATGGAAATGTAGAGTCTTACCTATGGGTGTCTTTGTGGAGGGTGAGCTACACCTTGTCATGAATGCAATTATTTCCTAGCCCATTCAATGCCATTTATTCTTAGCTTTCTTTCTTTTGATATTTTTCTCTTATGCTACAAGGGAATAGTTGAGGGCCATTGTCCTAGTTTGGTGACCAGAGGTGACAGTGTCATCCACGAATCAGTTAAGGGAAATGAGAAGTTTGGCTCGAGATTAGACCCCCTTTCTCTTTGCTATGCAACCAAGAGCCATTACCCTGGCTTGGTGACCAGATACATGGTAATGTCATACTGCTACATGTCCATGGTCATAATAGGTTGGCTCATGATGATACCTCCTATCCATCAACTAATACCTTGAGTATTCACATTATCTTGTGGGTCCCATTTTCTTACTAAGAAGCTTTCCATTGTTTTCTTAGGGATCCCTAAGCGAAGCATCTCGAAGGTTTCAAAAAGGATTTTAACTATTTCCAACTACTTTTACCCTTTGGGCCTTTATCCCCTTCTTCCCATGAGGTAAGGTACAAGCCTTCCTAGTGTATCCAATCCCAATGCCCAAAAGATGGGGAGATGGAAGGAATAAATATGGAAAGTGGTAAGTATGGAGGGAACAGACGATGACTCTTCAAAGACCTCCCCAGTAGCAACTCATCCTA
>JASDQU010881786.1:669-17394 GCA_032191745.1 Picea mariana
ATATTGATAGCCATCTCCCAGTGATGAGATGTCTAGGAAATCCATTTTGGTTTGGATGTACCTATGTAGAGTCCCACGGTATTTCAAAACCAAATGTCCCTCAGAGTCTTTGATACCCATCTTGGTGCACAAGGTATGGAAATTATTTGTGCACTCTGACACTGTTTTGCCCCTGTCTTGTTGTAGTGTGGTCCATCTCATGTATTGGTCGTCATAGTTATCCTTGACCGCATCCATAAAAAAATACCAAGTGGATTCGGCCCAATATATTCCTGACTCCTCTATGGATATTTTCTCCCAGTAATTTTCCCACCAATGTTTGACATGCGGGAGAGCATTAATGAGTGCGAAGGTGATATTTTCCCTGTCAAAAAAATTGTGAACAGATAAATAACCTTCTAGGAGATTTAACCATTTTTCTAGGGCATCCACATCTATCTGACCTTCAAATACGGGAATATAAAAATTAAATTGTACCATGAAAGGAGAGGTTCTTCCAAATTGGTTGCTTGATGAAGATGTGTCTATTGTTATCAACAGTCGTTGAAGGATGTGGGGAAAATTCTCCATCATTTCGTCCCTCTGTTGCATGAGAGCTTGCTCAAGAAACAAATTAATATAATCTTCTAATCCATCGTTTTTATTTTCTTCTTCCATGGAGGGTTTATTGGGTGTGTGAGAGAAATTTTCCTAAAGAGAGACAAGCTTGAGACCCAACTTGCTATACTCGGACCTCATCAGGGACATGCGCTGAAAAACAATCAAGAGCAAACTCCTCTGATACCACTGATCCAGATTATTTTGGGCACGGAATGAGAGCGGAGATATAATAAAGAAATGTACATAGATATATCAGATATCTAATACTATAATAGAGATATATCAGATATATAACCATAAACACAGAGATATAGTAATACACAATTTCTATTAATGAGCGAAATGTAAAACTGTAGAAATACAGAGTGAAAGACTCGAGCAGCTTATCTATGAGAAGATATATGATGGATACTCACATTGGCAAGAAGATCATTATTAAAATGAGGCTCCAAAGGCCTTTTTAACATAAAGAAAATCCAAAACCCTAACCCCAAAAGATGAAAATCCAACAATTTTGTGGACCTCGTTTTGGGTAGTTTGGTGTATCAACTTCCTGAGAGTGTAACTTTGGCATACGATCTTCATTTGGGGTGAAAAATAGCTCTTTGAAAAGGTATCGATGAGGAGATTCATTTTTTGGGCTCAATCAAAGTCATAGGATATCATTGAGGTTCCCGGTTGCGAAAAAGTGTCGTTTAGGCCCTCAAAATGGCCCCAGATGTTTGGAACTGCTAAAAATAGTAAGTTGCCAACAAATTGTTTTAAGCTAGTTGGAATAGATGGGTAGCCATCGATATCCACCTGGATCAATCCTCCCTCCTTAGGAAGAAATGGTCTCCATTGCATTGAGTTCCCAAGGGAGAGGGGAAAGTTTTTGTTGAATCTGAATCTTAGTGAGCTGCTTGGATTGTTGGAGAAGTTTCGTTGCTTAGCTTGTTGAATCATGTCACAAACCTGTTGTTGGTGGGGTTGAATATGTTCAACCAACCTGTTGTATCTTGTCTTGAATGGGCAGTGTGTAGGCATCGTTGTAGGTGAAGAAACAATATATTCTTTCTCTTCTGTAATCTGCATCTGTTGGAAAGAAAGGTCTTAGTCCAAGGCTGCAGTGGTTGCAGTGTGCTTATGTTCACCTCTTAAACAGATTGTGAAGAGGCTGAATTTCATAGTATGAGAGATTACTTTGTGCACTATTTTGGTGGAATAGTAGTCAGAAATACCTCTAGTATCCTGTAGAGTTGACCCCCCTAGAGTAACAATGAAAGTACGAGGTCGAGACTCATAAACAACATGGCGTTTCCACATAAACAACATGACGTTTCCACATAGATATCCTGGAGGTGCTTTTGCCGGATAATTTTTTGTTTGAAAACTGAAATGAAATTATTATAAACTTCATAGAAAAATAAAGGGGTTTTATGCTTCCATAACGCCTGGTACCAAAAGGTAATAGGGTCCTCTTCACATATTATCCTCTTGATGATAATCAAATTTGGGAATTGGTAACAATGTGCGATAACAAATATCAAATATGAAGCCATGAAAGATTTTCTATCCCTTTTGTAATGCGATAATTAGGAATCAATTTCGATGGAAATGAGCTTACACCAGTCAAAAATAGATTTCTCTTTGACTATAAAATACAAGATATATAAAATCATACGAGATATGGAAGCAGTATTCTCCTGACCTGTTATTTTGGTGAATAACCATGTGATTTCTCGATAATGGTTCTTCAAAGATTTAACCTGAATTATGGTTATGTCCACTGGTATGGACGTAGGATTCTCCAAGTACTCTAGAAAGAGGTCGAGCCCATTATTATGTTTCTTCAAATATTCTCTACAAGATTCACCTTTGAAGGTGAGAGTGGGCTCTGGTAGCTTTAACATTTTACGGAAAACTTGAGGCAACAAAGAAATTGAGGAATATCCCTAGAGTTGTATAGCCCTTTGATTTGGTATGTATTTGTCAAAACACCATGCAACAATTTATTTACAGTCAAAAACCTTTGGAACACAACCGACAAGAGATATCCTGGATATCCAAGTCATGTTCTCATTTCTTTGAGCAACAGAAGGAGAGGAATAATACCAATATTCTCTCGACCACTAAAATTTATGATATTCGCGGCCAAAAATATTCAAAGTATCACAACATAAATGTTGTCTAGTTGATGCTGCCATTAAGTTGATAGAAATGTTTCTTTGGCTGAATGATATTTACAAATGAGATTTTTCGAGAGATATTGATAATTTAATCCATAGAGATACATTAATACACAATTTTTATTATTGAGAGAATGGACAGAAACTGTAAAATTACAGAGTGAATGACTCGCTAGAATGGTGGCATCTTATCTTTGAGAAGAGATGTGATGGTTGCGCTTATTCACAAGAAGATGATGATGATTAGAATGAGGCTCTAGAGGCCTTTTTAACATGAAGAAAATCCAAAACCCTAACCCTGAAAGATGAAAATCCAAAATTCATCTGGGCCCCGATGGGGTAAGTTAGTACATCAACTTCCTAGGGGCATAACATTTGCATACGATCTCTATTTGGGGTGCACGATAGCTCGTTTGAAAGGTATGTGCAAGGAATAAACAGTCTGTTGTCACACTTTGTATAAAACCTACAATGTGACTGTGGCGGGCCTAGAAAACGTTGTTTATGGCCTCAAAACAACCCCATAAGTTTGGGACTCAAAAAGTTGTAGAAAAACTGCCAAGGTGAAAACCCCTATTTTGAGTCAGTGGAATAGGTGGACGACCATCAATTTCCACCTGGATCAGTATAGTATGCAAACATTTTAACAGTTTCTCTTGTTGAACCCTTTTTGTGCTTTTCTTTTTCCCCTCCCTTATTCTATTTTCCCACCTCTTTACACCCTTTCTTTCCCCCCTTCTATATTTTCCCTTTTTCCCATTTCCTATATATCCATTCTTTTTTCCCTTTATTGGTTACTATAATTATCCATTTTCACATTCACAGACTTTCCGACCTACGGATTGGCGTACTTACATTCTCGTTCATTCACCTATGCATAAGTCTGTCTCAACACTTAGGCTTTTCTTTAATTCACGGGTTCGCAGATTCAAATATTTTCCTTCTCTTTTCGCATCCTTCACATTGCACTTCAATTTCTGCGTTCTACATTTTTACCATCACTTAAATTTTATTCTCTTCGCAGATGTCGAGTTCCAAAATGTCCCATTCTTTTGATATTCGCGAGTCTGATCGACCGCCTTCGATAATTAGTCTCTTTGGATAGCTTATCCAACTGTGGGTTGGAAGGTTCACGAAAATTTCATACTGAACATATCTCATCTCCGCCCCCGCCATTACATTGATTTTTCCAATGTGCAATAAGTGTTATTTAAATGCTAACCATTGTTTTGCAGACTTCCAAGGTCGTTATTAATGGTGAATGACTCGAGAAATATTCATTAAATATTCACTTAATTATTATTTGCGAGAGGATTAAATTATCAATTTCTCTCGAAAAATATCATTTGTAAATATCATTCAACCAAAGAAACAGTTCTATCAACTTAATGGCAACATCAACTAGACAACATTTATGTGGTGATACTTTGAATATTTTTGGCTGCGAATATCATAATTTCCAGTGTTCTAGAGCATATTGGTATTATTCCTCTCCTTCTGCTGCTCAAATAAATGAGAACGTGGGTTGGAAGGTTCACGAAAATTTCATATTGAACATATCTCATCTCCGCCCCCGCCATTACATTGATTTTTCCAATGTGCAATAAGTGTTATTTAAATGCTAACCATTATTTTGCAGACTTCCAAGGTCATTATTAATGGTGAATGACTCGATAAATATTCATTAAATATTCACTTAATTATTATTTGCGAGAGGATTAAATTATCAATATCTCTTGAAAAATCTCATTTGTAAATATCATTCAACCAAAGAAACAGTTCTATCAACTTAATGGAAAGATCAACTAGACAACATTTATGTGGTGATACTTTGAATATTTTTGGCCGCGAATATCATAATTTCCAGTGGTTGAGAGCATATTGGTATTATTCCTCTCCTTCTGCTGCTCAAAGAAATGAGAACGTGATTTGGACATCTGGTTCCATCGATATTAGCCATTAATATCTCTAATCAATGATCACAATTCAACCGTGCTTCAGTTTACAATTCTTCACTAGAACACTAACCCACAGGATCACTAAGGTATCGTCCCATCGCAGTATCAGTCCACCGCGCTTTCACACATTCAATCTGTTCTGATAATCTATATATTGATATATGATATACTAACTATACCACCAGGACTACCAGGGCACCAGCCCACCAAAGTATCATCCCACCGTGGTATCGGTCCACCTTGCTCTCACTCCAATTTGGTTACTCGATATCTGATATCTGGATACTTGTAGTTTTCAATATCTGATATACGATATGCTTGAATTTTTGAACCTTCGTCCTTATTCGTTAATATTCAAGGATCAATGGTGAAGACTCCCTAGAGATTCTTGTCATCAACCTCTATGTCCCCACCACTGAGGCACTGGGCCCTCAGAAACTTTATCCTTAAGCCAAAACTCTCATTCATTTGTCGATGTTTCAATATCCGATATACTCGGCACCACAAATAAAAGTTAACACTTTGCACAGAGTTTCATAATTCGTCCATCACATTCAAACTATGCAATAGTTCCTTCACATTATAAATCCATTGAGAGTGGATCTCATAATAAATGTGGGATAAATTGAAGTTGTTAAATCCTTTAAACAACTCTGAAATGAAAATCTTTATTAGGCGATCAATTCCCTAGAAGAGTCTATGTGTGGGTGATTAGTTCCAATATTGAACGATGCATGTTCCAGCTGCAGAATCATTGATCTTCAAGAGGTATTTATGTGTCTTAATTTTGATAATATATGTGTTTTACAGGTGGATTTGTTGGAGTTATGTAACCATTTTTAACTGCACTCCAAATTCAACTCCAGCAACTATATAGATTAAATTATTCTCAAACTGAGCCAATATACTGTCTAGATTAAATTCTTCTCAAACTATCATCTGTACAAAAACTTCAGTTCAATTCAAGCTTCCGCCTACATAAATCTGTTACTTCAACAACTACTTTGTCGTTGTTATAACTACCATAAAACTCTCCACTTGTTCACAATTAGAAAGACTTCATATGTTCCTTATTTGACCTTGCACCTCCTTTCCACTCTTAAACAATTACATCTTTCTCTCTCTTCTCTAGCACTTGAGAACCTTAGAGCCTCAAATTCACTTCACACTTACACTAAAAATGGATTGGGGCATCATTATTTAAAGGCCTCATCATAGGGAACTTTTCTGGCGTATCAAGTTGGATGGTCAGCTTCATATATTGAGCCCATATTCCCAAGGATTTTTCTTTATACCAAAAATATTGATTATCGATTCGGCTCTAGATCCCTTGACACTTCTTTGAATCGGGCTGTAAAAACAATCCTTTGTAACTGGTCCCAATTTCCTCTAGTTTCACGTGCTCTTTGTTCACTGTCTACCAGGTTAACTAAGCCGCCAGTCTCTTGAAACATGCATACAACACCCTTTAACCTTAAACATAAGAAAGCATACGATGAGTCTGGGAGTAAATCATGACCATCGATTTGATTGGTCCAATTCACCACATATCGAGACCACCAAAGCACCGGGAAACCAGGGTATCACCAGAACACCAGGTATCGAGTATTGAATTATTGAAACACAATATTTCAAACAATTTTCAAGGTCTTGATATGGAAATCTTCTTGTGGAACCATGTTTTATAAAGCCATTTCTAGGGGCTCGAACCCAATCAACTTACGCCGCATATATCGACTCATCACCATGACCACTGGGTCACCGGCTCACCAGGACTTTAACACTACACCTTCAATTGTTTTCCCCAGTTTGGTTCCATCAATCTTAGCCATTGATATCTCTGATCAACGATCACAATTCAACCATGCTTCAGTTTACAATTATTCACTAGAAAACTGACCCACCGGATTACCGAGGTATCATCCCACTATGGTATCAGTCCATCATGCTTTCACACATTCAATCTGGTCTGATAATCGATATACTGATATATGATATACTAGCCAATGATCTAGATTATTTTTGGCACGAAATGAGAGCGAAGATATAATAAATAAATTTACAAACATATATCAGATATCCAATAATATAACATAGATATATCAGAGATATAACCATAAACACAAAGATACAATAATACACAATTTATATTAATGAGCGAAATGTACAAAACTATAGAAATATGGAGTGAAAGACTCACTAGAATGGTGGCAGCTTATCTCTGAGAAGAGATGTGATGAATACTCGCATTCGCAAGAAGATTATTATTAAAATGAGGCTCCAAAGACATTTTTAACATAATTAAAATCCAAAACCATAACCCTGGAAGATGAAAATCCAACAGTTTTGTTGACCCCGTTTTGGGTAGTTTGGTGTATCAACTTCACGGGGATATAACTTTGGCATACGATCTATGTTTGGGGTGAACGATATCTCATTGGAAAGGTATCGACGAGGAGATTCATTTTAAGGGTTCAATCAATGACTTCGACTATTATTGAGGTGCCCGATCACGAAAAAACATTGTTTAGGCCTACAAAATGGCTCTGGAAGTTTGGAACTACTAAAAATAGTAAGTTTCCAACAAACTATTTTGATCCAGTTGGAATAGGTGGGTGGCCAGTGATATTCACCTAGATCAATCCTCCCTCCTTAGGAAGAAATGGTCTCCATTGCATTGAGTTCCTGGGGGAGAGGGGAAAGTGTTTCTTGAATCTGAATCTTGGTGAGCTACTTGCCTTGCTAGAGAAGTTGTGATGCTTAGCTTGTTGAAGGTTGTCACAAACCTATTGTTGGTGGGGTTGAATATGTTCAACCAGCTTGTTGGATCTTGGATTGACTGGGTAGTGTGTAGGAACCGTCGTAGGTGAAGAAACACTATTTTCTTTCTCTTCTGCAATCTTCTTATGTTGGAAAGAAAGGTATTGGGCCAAGGATGCAGTCATTGCAATATCCTTCTATTCACCTCTTGAACATATTGTGAAGAGGATGAATTTCGTAGTATGAGAGATTACCTTGCGGCACTATTTTGGTGGAACAATAGTTGGAAGTACCTCTGGTATCCTATAGAGATGACCCCACAGAGTAACAATGGCATTATGGGGTCGAGATTCATAAACAACATGACGTTTCCACATATATGGTTATCCAAAAAGAACATCACAGACATCAATAGGGGAAACATCACATAATACCTCATCCTTGAAGGGTTGGATTCCATAGGACATGTGGCACTACTGGATGACATGGAGATCTCATCCCTGGCGAAGCCACCTGATGTTGTATGGCTGCGGGTGTGGTGTTGTCAACAATCCCAACTGTTTGACGACCTTTGCTGAGATGAGGTTCTTCTCACTTCCACTATCAACAATGAAATGTAACAGGGTCCCCTTCACCCACTTATGTGAATGGAACATGCACTCCTCCTCTTCAAGATCTGCTAGTTCTTCTAGTTGAATTGTTGCAGTTGTGACAATAGAAGTGGGGTCTGCATCGATGATCTGTCTTTTTTCAAGATTTTCTGAATCATATTTTGAATCAGGGTTCAACTCCTTTTCTTTGACCTCGACCAACAATGATTTTTTTGAGTGAAATTTATCGGTGTTGTGCCAGGGTCTTTTGAGGAAGTCGTACGACTTTCCAATGTCATTCGTCTTTCTGTTACCATTGTTTTCTTATGGCTTGGACGAGTTTTCGAGAGGATGTTTGTTAGGGCTGTCTTTATCATACTTTGGTTGTTGCGGATTTGCATACCTAAACTCTTGTTTGTTCTAATGCCTAAATTTATTCTCTATTTTGACAACATATTGATAGGCATCTCCCAGTGACGAGATGTCTAGGAAATCCATTTTGGTTTGGATGTACCTATGTAGAGTCCCATGGTATTTCAAAACCAGATGTACCTCAGAGTCTTTGATACCCATCTTGGTGCACAAGGTATGGAAATTATTTGTGCACTCCGACACTGTTTTTCCCCTCTCTTGTCGTAGTGTGGTCCATCTCATGTATTGGTCATCATAGTTATCCTTGACTGCATCCAAAAAAAAATACCAAGTGGGTTCGGCCCCATATATTCCTGACTCCTCTGTGGATATTTTCTCCCAATAATTTTCCCACCAATGTTTGACATGCAGGAGAGCGTTCATGAGTGCGAAGGTGATATTTTCCCTGTCGAAAAAATTGTGAACAGATAAATAACCTTCTAGGAGATTTAACCATTTTTCTAGGGCATCCACATTTATCTGACCTTCAAATACGGGAATATAAAAATTAAATTGTACCATGAAAGGAGAGGTGCTTCCAAATTGGTTGCTTGATGAAGATGTGTCTATTGTTATCAACAGTCGTTGAAGGATGTGGGAAAAATTCTCCATCATTTCATCCCTCTGTTGCGTGAGAGCCTGCTCAAGAAACAGATTAATATAATATTCTACTCCATCATTTTTATTTTCGTCTTCCATGGAGGGTTTATTGGGTGTGTGAGAGAAATTTTCCTAAAGAGAGACAAGCTCGAGACCCAACTTGCTATACTCGGACCTCATCAGGGACATGCGCTGAAAAATGATCAAGAGCAGACTCCTATGATACCACTGATCCAGATTATTTTGGGCACGGAATGAGAGCGGAGACATAATAAAGAAATGTACATAGATATATCAGATATCCAATAATATAACAGAGATATATCATATATATAACCATAAACACAGAGATACAGTAATACAAAATTTCTATTAATGAGCGAAATGTAAAACTGTAGAAATACAGAGTGAAAGACTCGAGCAGCTTATCTTTGAGAATATATATGATGGATACTCACATTGGCAAGAAGATCATTATTAAAATGAGGCTCCAAAGGCCTTTTTAACATAAAGAAAATCCAAAACCCTAACCCCAGAAGATGAAAATCCAACAATTTTGTGGACCTCGTTTTGGGTAGTTTGGTGTATCAACTTCCCGAGAGTGTAACTTTGGCATACGATCTTCATTTAGGGTGCACAATATCTCTTTGGAAAGGTATCAATGAGGAGATTCATTTTTTGGGCTCAATCAAAGTCATAGGATATCATTGAGGTGCCCGATTGCGAAAAAGTGTCGTTTAGGCCCTCAAAATGGCCCCAGATGTTTGGAAATGCTAAAAATGGTAAGTTGCCAACAAACTGTTTTAAGCTAGTTGGAATAGATGGGTAGCCATCGATATCCACCTGGATCAATCCTCCCTCCTTTGGAAGAAATGGTCTCCATTTCATTGAATTCCCAAGGGAGAGGGAAACATTTTTGTTGAATCTTAATCTTGGTGAGCTACTTGGCTTGTTGGAGAAGATGTGTTGCTTAGCTTGTTGAAGGCTGTCACAAACCTATTGCTGGTAGGGTTGAATATGTTCAACCGACCTGTTGTATCTTGTCTTGACTGGGCAGTGTGTAGGCACCATCATAGGTGAAGAAATGATATATTCTTTCTCTTTTGAAATCTTCTTCTGTTGGAAAGAAAGGTCTTAGGCCAAGGCTGCAGTGGTTGCAGTGTGCTTATGTTCACCTCTTGAACATATTTTGAAGAGGCTGAATTTCATAGTATGAGAGATTACTTTGTGGCACTATTTTGGTGGAACAATAGTCATAACTACCTCTAGTATCCTGTAGAGTTGACACCCAGAGTAACAATGACAGTACGAGGTTGAGACTCATAAACAACATGACGTTTCCACATAGATATCCTGGAGGTGCTTTCGCCGGATAATTTTTTTTTGAAAACTAAAATGAAATTATTATAAAATTCATAGAAAAATAAAGGGGTTTTATGCTTCCATAACGCCTGGTATCAAAAGGTAATAGGGTCCTCTTCACATTTTATCCTCTTTCTGATATTCAAATTTGAGAATTGGTAACAATGTGCGATAACAAATATCAAATATGAAGCCATGAAAGATTTTCTATCCCTTTTGTAATGCGATAATTAGGAATCAATTTCGATGGAAATGAGCTTACACCAGTCAAAAATAGATTTCTCTTTGACTATAAAATACAAGATATATAAAATCATACGAGATATGGAAGCAGTATTCTCCTGACCTGTTATTTTGGTGAATAACCATGTGATTTCTCGATAATGGTTCTTCAAAGATTTAACCTGAATTATGGTTATGTCCACTGGTATGGACGTAGGATTCTCCAAGTACTCTGGTAAGAGGTCACGCCCATTATTATGTTTCTTCAAAAAGTCTCTGGAAGATTCACCTTTGAAGGTGAGAGTGGGCTCTGGAAACTTTAACATTTTACGAAAACTTAAGGCGACAAAGAAATTGGGGAATGTCCCTAGAGTTGTATAGTATTTTGATTTGGTATGTATTTGTCAAAACACCATGCAATGATTTATTTACAGTCGAAAACCTCTAGAACATAATTGGAAAGAGAAATCCTGGATGTCCAAATCACATTCTCATTTCTTTGAGCAGCAGAAGGAGAGGAATAATACCAATATGCTCTCGACCACTAGAAATTATGATATTCGCAGCCAAAAATATTCAAAGTATCACCACATAAATGTTGTCTAGTTGAAGTTGCCATTAAGTTGATAGAACTGTTTCTTTGGTTGAATGATATTTTTTGAGAGATATTGATAATTTAATCCCCTCGCAAATGAGAATTAAGTGAAGATTTAATGAATGTTTCTCGAGTCATTCGCCATTAATAACGACCTTTTCGAAGTCTGCAAAACAATTGTTAGCATTTAAATAACACTTATTGCACATTGGAAAAAAAAATGTAATGGGGGGGCGGGGGCAGAGATGAGAGATGTTCAATATGAAATTTGTGTGAACCTGCCAACCAGTGGTTGGATAAGCTATCCAAAGAGACTAAGTATAGAAGGCGGTCGGTCAGAATCGTGAATATCAAAATAATGGGACATTTTGGAACTGGACATCCATAAAGAGAATAAAATTTAAGTGATGGTAAAAATGTAGAACGTGGAAGTTGAAGTGCAATGTGAAGAATTCAGAAAGAGAAGGAAAATATTTGAATCCGCGAACCCATGAATTAAAGAAAAGTCTAAGTGTTGAGGCGGACTTATGCATAGGTGAATGAATGAGAATGTAAGTACGCCAATCTGTGGGTCTGAAAGTATGTGAATGTGAAAATGGCTAAGTATAGTAACCAATAAAGGAAAAAAGAAGGGATAAATAGGAAATGGGAAAAAGGGAAAATATAGAAGGGGGAAAAGAAAGGGTGTAAAGAGGTGGGAAAGTAGAATAAGGGAGGGGAAAAAGAAAATCACAAAAAGGATTTAACAAGCGCAACAGTTAAAATGTTGGCATAATATACTGATACAGGAAGAAATCAGTGACCATCCACCTATTCCACTAACTCAAAACAGGGGTTTCCACCTTGGCAGTTTTTCTACAACTTTTTGATTCCCAAACTTTTGGGGACGTTTTGAGGCCATAAACAACATTTTCTAGGCCCGCCACAGTCACATTGTAGGTTTTTATCCAAAGTGTGACAAAAAATTGTGTAGTCCTCACATATACCTTTCAAATGAGCTATCATGTGCCCGAAATAGAGATCGTATGCAAAAGTTACGCCCTTCGGAAGTTGATGTACCAACTTAACCCATCGGGGCCCACATGACTTTTGGATTTTCATCTTCCGGGGTTAGGGTTTTGGATTTTCTTCATATTAAAAAGGCCTCTAGAGCCTCATTGTAATCATCATCATCTTCTTGCGAATAAGTGCAACCATTACATCTCTTCTCAGAGATAATATGCCACCATTCTAGCGAGTCATTCACTATGTAATTTTACAGTTTCTGTACAATCCCTCATTAATAAAAATTGTGTATTAATGTATCTTTGTGTTTATTGAAATATTTTTGTGTATATTGCAATATCTTTGTATATTTCATTTTTATATCTCTGCCTTTATTTCATTCTCAAAATAATTTGAATCATATATGGTAAGTCGGGGGTTCAAGCCCCACCGACCACCGGTTGTTGCATTGTTTTGTTATAAACCATATCATATAAATAGTATGTTGGTTGGTGTATATTTTTAATGCCCCCACAGGTTATGGGTTATGGTTACATTGTATTCGAATAAAACCATGAAAAAAAGGGCTTAGCCCTCGGCCCTTTTCCCTCCCATTTAAACACTTCAACAAACTTAAATATAAGTCATTGTATGTATGGTCAAGAAACAAACATGTGGTATATTGGTGAGGTCATTATGTTGTTTGGCGGGAGACTCGACTTCGATCCTTTAGGCTCCAAATAAAATTTTAAACAACCCTATCCACAAATGGCCAATAGGAGGCTTCCACATGGCAGCCTCTCATTGGTCTATCATTGCCATGTGTCAACATACAATTAGTCCACCTGTGCCATACATATTTCCCAATTACCTGCTCAGTCATATGTATAGTGTTCCACGTGGAACCTTGGGGTGTTGCCACGTCAGCATCATATGGATTACATTCATGCCATGTGTCACCCTTTGAATTTGACTTTTTCTTTGATTGTTGCCTAATTTTACCTGAACTTTGATCAATCATAACTTTTGCATACAAACTCCATTGAGGCAATTTTTGCATCATTGGAAAGCTATTGTTGAGCTCTATGTAATGATGTTGTTTTCGAGAGCATTTGAGACAGTCAAATTTTGAGTTTTTTTGGATCCTCCTATACCTCTGTGAGCATTTTGGATTCTCCTGAACCTCTATGAGCGTTCTTGGATCCTCTTGGATCAATTACTCTCTAATATACCGTTGAAATTTACTAGTGTACCTAAATTATTGTTTTATTTCTTATTGGCTATCATTTGGACGATTTACTTGTCAATTCTAGTGGTTAGATCTTGTTGTTGTAGAAATTGTTTGCTACAACCATTTGTTTGTTATATACTTTGTAGATAACACTTTAATAAACAACCCTCTAACATCACTAAAGTCTTGTTTTATTTCATGGAAGTTTAACTAGTTTTCACTAGCTTAGTTTCCACTATCTTATGCTTGATTTTAGTGGTTTAATTTGCAACCATTGGTAGTTGTTTATTTTTTATTTGTACACATATATATTTCTGCAATTTGGGACATCAAGGATTCTTTCTTGAACCCATTCGATATAAAAAGGTTTGGCTTATGATCATTTGTCTTGTTCCAGGTAGTGCTAACATTATTTTGCAAGTACAAAAAACTTGGCAACCATCTACTCTTTCACAAGACTCTTTTCCAAGCCATTCCTCATCTCTAAGATTGACCTATAGGTGTTTCACTCATCATCATTTCACTTTCCATCTCAATCCCCCTACGGTAACCGATATTCTCCCCTTGTTGTGATGTCATCATCACTAAAGTGAGGGGAGTGTCTATCTAAGGTGACAATGGGTAGGTACTTGCATAGTTGTCACACTATTGTGGATTGGGTTGGGATTTTCCCAATATACATATTGTGAAATAAAATTCTTGATATACAATATATTGCACCATGCACATTCTTCAGACCTCAGACATATGGTGGACTCATCCTTGTATTCGGGAACATTACATAATTACACAGGCTCAGAGTGAGCTTGACACACAAAAAACATTAGCTCTTGATTGAATCCTCTAAGAAAGTCTCCAAATCTCTAACCATCCAACCTTATTTCTAATATCATTTCTCCCTTTAATATCTTTCTCTTCTTGGGAGCTCTATCTCTTTTCGCTCTACTCCACTCACTCTACTGATAAACTTCCTTACATGCTTCTGCCACCTTCCTGCATCCCGCATAGCCTTTGGGAATTAGGGAAATCCTAATTGCTTGTCTAGATCATCCCTTGGTTGTTCCACAATCCTTTGTGTTGCTAGCAGTAATCATTTGAGGATATTTATTGATGATTCATTTATTGATTCCAACAAGCATCTTCTTGATTTCCGACGTGACTGAAAAAAACCTGGACTGAAGTGCACTTGATAGAATTCATGCTTGGTGCGCACTGTCAAAAATCTGTTCGAAACGTGCCTCCTTGCACAGCTGTTGGGGTGCGCAAAAAACTAGAAATGAGAACGCACAACTTTGTTTATGCATGCATGCAATATTAACCCAAAACTTTTGGTACCAACACCTTGTATTAAAATACATGATTTCAACAACAATACATAGCCAAATTTAAATGTAAGCATTCATTTATGCTCTCAACCTATTCATAGATTTAATCTCAACTCTATGTTCTACCACCAATAACCCTATTTTATCATGCTATCGAAGCTTACGAGTTAAAACTCTACGGGTTTTTTTCCATTGAGCATCCCAAGTTCTCAAGTATTGAGCTACTCCAAGATCCCAATTGTTAAATTACTCAAGACTATCTTCAAATGTTTTCCAATTGTCTTTGGTCTTCAGGCTTCTTATCAATGTGATGGATTGAAAAGATAAATTTAATTTGACATTTACATAAGTTTCAAACTTCAATATTTAAGTAGAAACCATTGTGCACATAAATATTATCTTACTTATTATTCTCAATGGATATGAAAGTTAAATTTAATTTAACAAACATAAATGTGAAAAGGGATTGATAGAGTCATCAAAGAGTGTCTGGGTGAGCAAAGGTTTTTATGTCAACAAGCACTCAGAGAATAAATGAGGAAAACCAATATTGTTGGTAAATTTTAAGCCACTAAACAAGGTGATGCAAAATATCAGGTATCCTCTCCCCAATAAAAGTTCACTCTTGCAGAAAATTAAAGGAAAAACTATTTTTAGCAAGTTTGATCTAAAATATGGATTTTATCAAATTGACATAACCCCAAAAGATAGGCATAATATTTCCTTTTTGGTTCCCCATGGCCACTACCAATAGAAGGTAATTTCATTTGGATTGAAGAATGCCCCTAGTGAGTTCCAAAAGAGGATGGCTCAGACTATTAGACACGAATGACTCCCAGACTACCAAACCTAGATATTTTTTTATCTTTGAGTTCACCTGATGGTGCTAGGAGAGAACATACATAGCCTGGACTGAATTACAGGCTCTTAAAACTTGTTTTGGTCTTTTTATGATCCACCAGATCTCCTAAGTGGTGTAGACAGATAACATACTTTGGAATGTAAAGTAAAGTTTTGGGGTATATGGGGACAACCATATGTTATCTCATCCCTTAAAGGTATTTCAACATCTGGGGACCTGAATCGGATAATTGTACCCACTAAATATACATTGTGGAGTGATTCACCACCCACAGAGCTAAATGGTAGACACCTGACAGACTACTACAAAATGGAGTGTACTGCCATCCAAAAAGCATATTTCAAAGATTACAAATATAAAATGTTGATAAATATCATACAGAAATAGGGCCCACAATGCTTCCACATCAATACTCCATTCAATTATTGATATGGTGAATCTCTTCTTCAGAATCATAATCATAAGGATATTATGATTCAAGAATATCTGGAAGTGGGAAAAGATAATCATCCAAGCATCAACTAATAAAGGATTCCAACATGAGGGGATTTTTGTGACGTCTGAGAAATTATCCTTGATAACTGATACAAACTTTTAAAGTGAGGAGGATTTCGTCTCAGAAAATGACTAAGAACTTTCCTTCATTATTCTTCAATGCTTGTTGATATTGTACCATCTCGAGACAAAAGACACTTCCACATTATTGTCCTACACAACACTATCGTGGAAATTTCCTTTCTGGAAATCTTGAATTGATTGATTGATTGATTTTAATGACGTCCGCAAGGATGAACAACCTAAGGGACCAAGAGAATAACATCCCTAAATCATCTTCACACTCTTTCGATGTCGGATCTTTTGTTGTAAATCTTGTCTAGAAGACTAGTAATCTAGTTGATCTTATCCTCGTCAAATAGTTGGTGCATGTTGTCGACCTTTAAGTTGTTTTCATACTAACTATGTATATCCTCATAGGATGCACATTCCATTAAAAAGTGCCACTCAGTCTCCACCACAACTTTATTGCAGAATATGCAAGTTCTCTCCTCCCAAACTT
>JASDQU010881786.1:34638-47411 GCA_032191745.1 Picea mariana
CTGAGTTTATCAATTACAACCATGATAGAATCATTCTGTTTTTGAGTTTTAGGCAAACCTGTTATAAAGTCCAATGATATGGTCTCCCATTTTGATTCTGGTACTGGTAATGGCTGTAATAGGTTGGCTAGATGCTGGTGTTCGGCCTTAACTTGCTGACAATCTTGGCACCTAGCCAAGTACTCTGCTGTTTCGTCCTTCATATTAGGCTAGTAAAATAGCTTTCTGAGTGCTGTTATTATTTTCTAGTAGCCTGGGTGGCCTGAATACGGTTTCTTATGCACTTCATCTAAAACAGTTGATTTTAACTCTGCTGAATCTGGTATGTACAGTATGTTTTTAAATCTTAATAGTCCTTTCTTGTCAATATTTATATCTGGTTTATCTGAGTTTGTGATACTATTTTGAAATTCTGCCATCATCTTAGTGTAATTTCCATTGTTAATACTTGTTGTCCTTATACTTTGTTCCAGATCACTTTCTGCCCTACTGATATTTATCTCAAATAACCCATGGACTCTTCTGCTTAAAGCGTCTGCTACTTTATTTTCCTTACCCTTGATATGTCTGACCTCGAATTCAAATTCTCTCAAGAAGGCTAGCCACCTTGCTTGTATTGCATTGAGGTTTGGTTGGTTAAATAGATATTTCGCCCCACTATTATCCATCAATAGTAGGAATTTTCTGCCCATTATATAGCGTCGCCACATTTTTAAGGCATGTATTATTGCTGCCAATTCTAAGTCATGAGTGACATAATTTCACTCATGTTCTTTTAATTTCCGAGACTCGTAACAAATCACGTGCCCTTCCTGAGTTAGGACACCACTGAGTCCCTCTTTACTTGCATCAAAACATACTGTGAAGTCTTTATCTGGGTTTGCTACCTTCAAAATGGGCGTTGATGTTAATAATTCTTTCAGCTCGTTAAAACTGTCTTGACACTTTTGCGGCCAGTCAAACTTGGTCCCTTTCTTTTGTAATGACATGATAGGGTAGGTTATCTTGGAAAACCCTTATATAAACCTACGATAATATCCAGTGATTCCCATGAATGACCGGATATCTACCACATCCTTAGGTACTGGCCATTCCATAATGGCTTTTATCTTTTCCTGGTCTACGACAATACCTTTCGAGGAAATGACATGACCTAAATATTGTATTTCTTTTTTATAAAAGTCACATTTGTCGAATTTTGCGTATAGCTTATGTTTCTTTAATGTTTGTAGAACTATTCTTAAGTGTTCATCATGTTCCTCCTCCATTTTAGAATAGACCAGAATATCGTCGATAAATACTACTACGAACTTGTCTAAGTACTGACTGAAAATGTTGTTCATCAAGCACATAAACGTGGCTGGTGCGTTAGTGAGTCCGAAAGGTATGACTACAAACTCGTAGTGTCTATATCTTGTTTGAAAAGCTGTTTTGTTTATGTCCTGGTCCTTTATCCTAACTTGATGATAACCGGATCGTAAATCCATTTTTGAAAAGATCTTGGCCCCACCAACCTGATTGAACAGATCATTTATCCTTGGTAAGGGGTATTTGTTCTTAATAGTCATTTTGTTCAATTGTCTATAATCAATACATAGTTTTAGAGTACCATCTTTCTTTTTCACAAAGAGGACTGGTGCTCCCCAAGGCGAGACACTCGGTCTGATATACTCTTTGTCCAACAATTCTTGTAATTGTACTTTTAATTCTGTCAGTTCTGGTAGACTCATTCGATAGGGTGGTTTTGAGATAGGGGCTGATCCGGGTAGTAAGTCTATGGAAAAATCTATTTCCCTTCTAGGAGGTAATTCTGGTATCTCATCCACAAACATGTCTCTGAATTCACATAGGACAACAAAGTCTTCTAACTTGGGCTTATCTTCTTTTTCTAATAGATTCGTTACTTGGATGGTGTAAACTTGACATCTCGTTCTAATACATTTCTTGAGTTGCATCGCTGAAACTTGTCTTACTGATACAGGTTTTAGTATGCCTTGGTTTGTTCTAACAGTGCCAAAATTGTCTTTATAGCTAAGTATCTTTGTATAACAATCTACTACTGCTTTGTGTTGTTCCAACCAATCCATCCTGATAATCATATCATAAGATCCTAGTGGTAAGATGTTCAAATTGGTCCTTATCTTTTGACCATCTAAGCTAAACTCAAGATCATAAATAAAGTCAACTACTTTCCTCTTAGTACCTATTGCTAGTTGTACAAGCCATGATTTTTCATGCTTCAATGTCTTAAGTTTATTCGAATCTACTACATCAGGAGTAATATAACTTAACATAGCTCCAGGTTCAATTAAAATAGAAATTCGAGTGTCATTGATTTTACCTTCAATTTCTACCACCGAGGACTGGTGGTTAGCTTGTCGACCATCTATGGCTGCATTTATCCGATGCAGGCTTTTGCCCATGTTTCCCACTGTCAAGGCTTCCTGCAAATTGTGAACAGCAATTCTGTTTGCTGAAATTAAACATGGACAGTTCCTCCTTAGATGAGGATCTTTGCATTCCTAACACTTTAATGGCTCACAGGAGTTGTCCCCAAACTTCTTCGTTCCCAAATTTATCGGTTTACCGCTACCTTGCGCATTTAGATGATTGGAGTGAAAATCCTTCCTTGGGAAACCTTTTCCTGCATTCAGATAGGGAGCTGTCTAGTATCCCTTCCTCCACTGGTTCATTCGATCTTGCTTCTTATCCTTCCAGACCTTGGGAAACTCTACACGCTGTTTATACTGGTCATAGCACATTCGTGCTTTTCTGAGTACCTCACTCAAGTATTTGGGGTTTTCAAACTCAATTCTGTCCCTGTAGGACTGTGGTAAACAACTTAAGAATCGCTGGATTTTTACCTTATCCTCCCGGATGTATGGTACGAATCTTAGTAGTTCCAAAAATTTATTTATAAGGTCCTCCATCATCATATGTCCGAGTCGTAACTCATAAAATTCTTTCGTCTTCCTTTCATAATAGCTTTCAGAAAGCTATTGTTTCTTGAAATACTTCTTAAATTCAGACCATTCCAACTGTTTCTCCTTTAGGCCCTTGGCCAATTTCAAGTCCTTCCACCAAATGCTGGCCTTCACCTTCAGATTGTAGATGGCCATTTTGACCTTCATGTTGCTGGAATAGTTGTATATTTGAAAGTATTTTTTGATGTCCAACAACCATGCCTCAGCTTCTTCTCCTGTCCTGGATTCTCCGTCAAAGGCAGCTGGTTTGATCTTTTTAAATTCTCCTTCAAGGTGGTCTGCTTGTTTTCTTTTTCTATCTGGTATAATTTTGTCTTTAACTGAAAGTGTCCCTTCAGATGAACTGTCTCCTTTTTATGCTTCCACACCATAATTCTTGGAGGCCCTTTTTCTGACCTCATCATCATGGTTATCATCTTTTGGGATTTTCTTGGTTACTATACTACGCATTAGGACTTCATTTATCTCTTGTTGTCCTGCTGTGCTTTCTTCAATTTTTCATTGTCGGCCTTGAACACCTGCAGTTCAACAATAAGATTCCTCATTGTTTCTAACAACTCCGTGGGTGAGATTCCATCACTGTTATGTCTTGGATCTCCAAGAGATCCTTGCTACAGATTCCCTTCCATCTTGATTTCTGCACCTTCTTGGGCTGCCATAATCAACACAAAACAGAAAGGCTTTCTGTTTGTAACCACAAGATTTATTAGTTTTTTCATAAATCATAATATATACTAAGAAATTAATGTGGCCCTGTTCAGGCCCAGTGTTATAACTTTTTCTCTGATACCATATGTAATGAACCTCAAATTCACAAAACAATTTTTTTTTTCCTCCATCGTCATAATTCAATTTCGTTTAAGCTTAGAAATTAAGAGAAGGTAAAATTCATTTATGTTCATAATGTCATTTTTACACCACTCTAGATTACTTTGAACTGAAAAGCTTATGTGGGTAAATCACTTCCCTTGACTCTCAAACTACTCCAACATACTTCTTTGTACATAGGCAATGTCTAAACTCAGGTCGAAGGAACCTTTGATGTTTAGAGAGACAAAGATCAGAAGGGATAACACCTTTGAAGTATTCAAAGGGATGCAGAGATTGAAATTGTCTCACAGAGGTCAAGTTCAGGTGGAGAACGCTATGTCATTTTGGCCAGAGATCCTTGAGCGGAGTGAACGAACGGTGAGATTTGTTTGTGGGGAAGTACCGAAATCCTGTGGATCGTTGGATCTCGTAGATCTGTGGGAAGGTTGAGATGGATCATCTTTTAGCATTCAGAAGCTCAGGAGGAGTAGCGACCATTGGACAAGAAGCAACAGGAGTCGTTTATCTCGCTCTTCAAACTTCGCTATTTCAGAGTTCAGGGTTTTGAGCAACAAGGGATTTTGGAGTCGCTGCATCACAAACTCTCGATTTGCGAAAACTCGAAAGAATTGGGACCATTGATCTCATGCGAAAGGGCCAAAAACCCGTTAATCCCCTTTCAACATTTCGGGTCTCGGGAGTTCGAAGGTCTAGAAACTTTGCATCTGGAGTCGCGAAATCTCGAATTGCGAAACCCTGAAATGTGAAAATCCCAAGGCTCGTTAAGCCCCTTTCGACATTTTGGGTCCCGAGAGCTTGAAGGCCTAGAAACGTTGCCGTCGGAGTCGCAAAATCTTAAATCGTGAAACCCCAAAATCCGAAAATGTTGGGTCCTCAGTCTCTTTGCATTTCGCGATTCGGCAAACAGTGTGGTCTTTTGTCTTTTTTGTTCGGTGTTTGTAATCACCGAAACCCGATTGACTTCGACCTTTCACACCATTTTGTTCTCTAAGCTTTAAACCATTAAACAATAGTCTAAGATTTTTATTGGTAGAGGTCCTGAATAAAAGTCTCCGAACCGTTATGCTTACGGAGCGCTACACATCTGAAATACCTTATACCAGGGCAACAAACTCTCCTCTAAAATCTTTTTGAATATTGTGTTAACAGGTCTATGCGTGGATTCTTCTATTTCATTTATCAAATTTATGTTAATGTAGTCTGTACGCAGTACTTGCTACACTGGTATTGGTATGCCTTCTATATATATATTTCTGTATATAATTCTATAAGTACTATATGTACAAGCTTCTTCCAATTCAATTATTCAAAAATAGATCTGCTAGAACTGCAATTACATAAGTAAACATGTGCCTAGAAATAGATCGGTACCTTTCAAGCTCATCTATACATAGACAATCCTACCTAGAATTTTGATTTCAGAGTTAAATATGTTTTTTGTAGGTGGATCTATTCCTTCAAGTTCATATGTAGATAGTTTTGTCTAGCGTCTTGTTTTAGGAGGAACCATTCCCAGGATTTAGTCCTTGATCATAAACTTCTTACCACAAACATATGTCATCCATGGAAATGATTTCAACTTAGCACAATTAGATGCATAATCTCAGATACACGAATCCTTCAAAACAAAGACTGAGCATAACTTTAAAGAAGATAAAATACAAGTTTGACATTTCAGCTTTTGGGACTTTCTTACTACATATACACGGAGTTCCTTTGCTTTACTAAACCCTGAAATCCCGGATCCCAAAACCCCAAAAATGCTGGGCCCACAGTCCCTTCGCATTTCACAATTCGACATTTCATGTTTCATTCTGTTCGAACGTCAGGTATTCATAAATACCAACATCCCGAAAATCCTGAACTCCCAAAATCCCAAAGGGCTAGGCCCACAGATCTTTCCCATTTCAAAATTCAGCATTTCTCAGTTCATTGTTTAAGCATCTGGGTTCATAAACCCCGAAACCATGGACCCCGAAACCCTGATCATTATCACAACTTGGCACATGATTTTCTCACCGAAGTATAAATACCCTATGCAAAGTTCTCAGGTTTAATTCCATTTACAATAGGTAAATTTTGTATACTGGAGTTTCCAAGATACTGGTAATTACCCTACAGTTACCTCCGTGGTAATAATCCCAGTTTATGAAGGGACTATTCCAGAATTTGACCATAATTTACTTCTGATTATCCTAACAATTAAGAGACAAAAAATCGGTATTCATCCGAGATTAACTCAAACGTAAACATTATTCCATATTAAATTCGTAAGGTATTCTATCAGTTTTCCCTTTTATACTTCATACATTGAAAATATTTCGCCTAGGTTATTGTATCCTTATCGAATTAAATAGATTCATTACCACTGTGCCTAAATAATTCAAAGAGATGGAACATAATTTCAATTCAGATTTAACAAATACACTGCATAGTATATACGATCATTCAAACAGAAAATGGAAATCATTTTAGTTCAGATTTAACACATACATTGCATCTTATATAAAGTCATCCAGATAGAGAAGGAGTAGAATAACATATCTGAACCAGTTTTTGTGGGAAGACAAAGGGAACAACCACGTTCCTCCCAACCGTAGAATAGGGCAGCCAAAACCACTTGCTCGATTCACCCCTTAGCTTGACCATGAATCCATGGGGGAGAACTTGGAAACTCCTCCTCAACAATGTCCTTCAATTCCAGCAGTTATCCTCTTGCCTCACACTTACTCAGCAGTGCTCATAACAACAAGAAAATTCCATTTCAACAGACTCCTCTTGCCTCACACTCAATCCGTAGTGTTTTTAACAACAAGAGAACTCAAAAATCTTTTTCCCAGCATACTTGGCAGCGTCCTACCTCGTCGCATATGCTATTTATCAATTTTTCCCATGTCTTTCTCCCTCCCTTGGGGGGAATTTTTGCAACTTTTCTAAATACCTGATTTTCAAGGGCTGCCCATGGCCAAATCTCTGATTTTCCACTTGTAATAATCAGCCCAGAGGTAGTTCCAACTTGTTCCCCACTCATGGAGTCATGGTCAACTGATTTTAACATGGTTGTTCCATTTGTCCTCCTGCAATTAATATAAATCTTCTGTTTTTATACAAGTGTCATAGTCAAATAGTTAGTTGAGTCCCAATTAGAACTCTACCCAACAGTCATAATAATTAATTACAAATATCAAATTCGAAATTCGGAATTTCCATAAATTGCAAAAATTTTCCAAATTTGAATTTACTAAAAACGGAAATAAATTTCCAACAAATTTAAATTTCAAAAATATTTTATTTTATTTTATTTTTGGGGACATCACAGACTGGATAAGCAATGTAGACAACTGGTACCAAGTACGACCATCCATCCATCCCAATGGAATTCGAACATGATGTCCATATGCTGTCTTGCCACCCTGATATTTCTTTGCATCATGTCGGGGTTGCCATGGGATTGTTTTTATAGCCTGATCTCTTCCCGTAGTGTTAGTAGTCCTCCATGCACCTCTTGATCAGTTTCCTTTCTGGTGCCCTGCTGGTGCATAAATGTGTTGATGCACACACCTTCATCGTGATGACTATTGTGTCTCTATATGATGTTTATGGCGATATACAACAACTGTAGGAATCTGTTATTTTTTCTTCAAATCTACAACACTATGTGCCTTTGAGTCAATGACCTCTTTAGCTTCATGATTATGTCCTTCTTGTAGTTTTTCTTCATCTCCTTCTGTAGACTCTGCCTCTGATTCAACTTCAGACTCGACAATAACTTCTTTGCTAGCTTCCATGGGCCGATTTTTCTTACTAAGATACACGTCCTGCAATGTGATTTTCTTTTTCTTGTACCAAAGCTTTAGAAAATTCTTTTGCACATTAATATTAATAGTACCCACTAATTCTATCCAAGGATATCCCAAAACAATGTCTTCATCACCCATATCTAGAGTCTCAAAATCTAAATGCAACACATATTTATCCATATTGAGCTTCAAATCTTTAAAATTTTTAACATTTTCACCTGCAACCCGTGTGCTTTGAATATTCTTTGTTGGAACTTGCAATCTATTAACCAATTGAATATTGATAAAATTTTGTCTGTAACTAGGGTTAATAGAAACAATGACATTTTCTTTATGAATACAACCATGAACTTGTAATATAGATTTTCCACATGAAAATAAACTCTTGGTGATGTCTTTATCCTTACTCTTTGTATGAGACCATTTGTCTAAAAGTAATTTTTCAAGTGCTTCTCAAAAAGTGACATCCACTCAGAATGGTGAAAGGATTTCCACCATATGAGAGCATCAGCTTTGAAACCCCAGTCTACAAAAGATTTCCACTTCTCTTTCCATAATGACTTGTGAGATTGTATAAATTATTCAATACTAGGGTCATCATCTGTTCCAGTAAAAAACATCATCCTTGGAATAAATCTTCAACAAAAACTAGGGTGTAGAAATAACTTGCTGCAGAAAATCGTGGATTTTTCGGGAAAAACCCTGAAAAACTGTGGAATTTAAAATGCTCATAACTTCACTTCCCGGGCTCCGTTTTGGCTGGGTTTGTTTTTGAAATTGGGTATTTTTCTGAGAGGAATTCAAATACACAATTTTTTTTCCAAATTCCACTCATAAAGCTTCATATCTGAACCTGAAGTGCACCGCCCTCTTTTTCTTCCCTAAACAAATTCTGCAAAAAGAGCAAAAAATTATTCCCTTCTTTGGCCAAGGAAAATGCTTCGATACTAATTGTTAAGTACCTGAATAGATCTGAAGATAAATATAAAAATGTATCCACAATATCATCAAGAATAATCCAAAACATTCACCATAACATGAACACAAGATGTAGACAAAACCCTTGAGGTAGGGTAACACCATATATTAATCCTTACGGAAGGATAAAACTCCTCAAGCAATCCTTGCTTGTACAATCACAATATTCTTCACTATGATTCATTACATTGCTTACACTTCTTTATATATCTCTCTCTATCTCCTAGGAACCTTCTAGAGAGCCTTCTTACATTTATTACATCTAACTATCATAGTGGGCCTTTATTAATATAGTGGACCTAGTCCACCTTACATTGAATGACCACATTCTCATATATNAATGAATTCCACTAATAATACATAACCAAATTTCCATTGGTTACCTCCCTAGGTATACTACAGTGGTCAACATCGGGCTGACCTTGTCATAGATCCAACGGCTAGGAAAGAACCCGAAGGATCCCTAGATCTACGGTCTTGGTCACTTCGTGGCTCCAGCCTTTGGGGGGTTTGGATTTACTGCCACTCCATTCTCCTGAAGCAGGACTTCATCAAAGTACCATATGTGGGTCCCTCCTTTTGAGCAATCAGACGATTACGTGGGGCTCCTATGATCTCTCCAGATCTACAACTCTCCTTACTTTGTAACTTCGATGTTTGGGAAGTTCAATGCTATAGAATATCCCTTCTCCCAAAGTGGGACTTCACCGAAGTTGTCTCACTGTAGATCCAACAGCTGAGAGAACTTTCGATTGTTCGTGATCGATGGTTTTTTGTTACTTCGCAATGAAAAGTTGGATCCCGGTTAGCCAGTGAGACAAACCCCTCTACCCACTAGAGTAACCACCCATTGCCAGTCAACTTTGTCAGTAACTGAAAATTTTGATTACCTTCAGCCAATTTATGACTAGTAGGGTCGACAATACCCCAAAGTCTCGGACTTCCGGAGCTCCGAAGCCAGAAGGGCTTAGCTCCCTTAAGCTTAGCGTAGGGTTCCTAGGTGTTGGTCATATGGGTCCTTCTAAACTCTCACGAGTTAAACACGAATCTCTTCATCATAAAGTTGTTAAGGATTTGGGCATGATATCTCGGTCACACAGTGAGTCCGAAGAAGATATCCTCTTCAGACCGACAAGGCTAGATTGACACAA
This sequence comes from Picea mariana, assembly GCA_032191745.1. Lineage (NCBI taxonomy): Eukaryota > Viridiplantae > Streptophyta > Pinopsida > Pinales > Pinaceae > Picea > Picea mariana. The sequence continues at coordinate 44,383 of JASDQU010881786.1, forward strand.
TGCTTTCTATCCCAACCCTCCTATAGGTTTACATCCCAAGACACCTCAAAGTCTAAGCTGGGGAATATATAGACAATCGATCAGAAGCATAAGTTCACAAGAGGATAAATGCATACACATAGCTTGAATACATACATACATACATACATACATACATACATACATACATACATATATATATATATATATATATATATAGGCATTCACCCATTATTTCATCCCAATGCACAAAGTATGAAAACACTTATCAGAACCAAAAGATGTGATGCAACTGTTGAAAGGGATGTCTGTTTCCACCTAACAATAGGCTCAGTCACTCCTAACGGACTTACCACTGGCCACCCCTGAGCTAGACCACAATGCTTTGAGAGATAACTCTTCCTTCCGTCTCAGCAACAGTTAGGGACGAAGTTTACTCTCCTCCTCCCATAGGATCTTGGCAATGAGTCTTCTCTATACCAAGCAAGGAGGTCTTCCTGAGTACTTCCTTAATCACTCATCAATCTTGTTTATCAACTTGTAATATAATCCTGCTAGGCACTCCCTGTGACCATAACACACTTGTTTTTCAGTTCTTCCTCGAACCTGAGAGCTTAGTCTCTCTTCTTTGTTTTTCTGAGATCTCCTCTATCCACCATGCCTTCCTTTCTTTCCTTCCTCAGAAATATTTTTTGTGGCCCTAATCCCCAGTCCATGGTCAGGTATGAAATCTTTACAGATGAGTGCTCTACCCCATCCCTCATTAACTCTTGAGGAGGTCTTCCCACCTACCAACCTGATTGGTAATTCATTCCTGGGTCAGAGGACTTTTCTGGTCCTGAGCAATTAAATCCAGCAAGGTATTGGTTTGGTGGGGGTTATCTCAACCATTCCTGGTTCCCCTCAAGATATCTTTCATATCATCCATGGTCTATCTTGGCAAACCCCCCTTTCAACAGTTATGCAAAACTTATCCATTTTCTATTAATAACAGAGATTACATTCATTGACCTTTTATACAAAGGTTCATCAAATCAAACATTCACACATATCGAGTTTTCCATTGTCTCTTGGCCAATATAGTTATATTTACAAAATGGGGGAAACAGGGGTGTTACAATCCCCTCCCCCTTAAAGGATCATTGTCCTCAATGTTCTATTTGTCAATGTGATCTGTATATATGGAAGTAAACAAAAATGGATATGCCTATCTCATGGCATGCTCCATTTCCCATGCAGCCTCATCTGGGCCAAAGTGTTTCCACTGCACCTTGACTTGTGCAATGGTTCGTTTCCTGAGTGAGGTTTCCTTCATGTCTAGTATGCATTGAGGTTGTGGCATGAATTCTCCCTTCGACTCCACTTGGATCACAAACCATTCAATTATGTGATTAGAATCATGTACATATTTCTTCAATAATGAAACATGGAAAACATTATGTTCCTTCACTGTGGGAGGGAGTGCTAGTTTATAGGCTACAGGTTCCACTCTATCCAAGATTTCAAAGGGTCCACAATACTGGGGTGCCAGCTTGGCACAAGCTCCCATTCTCAAGGAACACTTCCTGGGCCTAACTCTAAGATATACATGGTCTCTTGTCTTGAACTCTCTGGGAGTCGTCTTTCTGTCGGCATAACTCTTCTGTCCATCCTGAGCAGTTTTCAGATTTTTCTTTATCTGAATCATTTTCTGTTCCATTTCTTTCAGCATGTCAGGTCCAATTGTAATTCTATCCACGGGATTACTCCAGCTGATTGGAATCTTGCATTGTCTACTATAGAAGGCTTCAAAAGGGCTCATCTTCAATGACTCTTGATAACTGTTGTTGTAGGCAAGCTCTACCAATGGCAGGTAATCTTCCCGCTTCTTAGGCTGATGCATTACATGCATTCTTAACATATACTTGGTTCACTCTTTCTGTCTGTCCATCAGTTTGAGGGTGATAGACTGTGCTAAACAGCAATTTAGTCTCAAAACCAACCATTAAGGATTTCCAAAAGCTTGAAGTAAATTAAGTGTCTTTGTCAGATATAATTTCCCTAGGCATGCCATGTAGTCTGAATATCTCCTTCATGAAGATGTTGGCAATATCTATTGCCTTGCAAGTTGAATTGATAGGAATGAAGTGAGTAGACTCACTCAATTTGTCCACCACTACCATGATGGCATCATTCTATTTGGCTGATTTTGGTAATCCGGTGATGAAATCCATGGATATGGTTTCCCATTTCCATTCTGGAATTGGTAGAGGCTGTAACAACCCTGTTGGGTGCCATTTTTCTTCCTTAACTTGTTGGCATTCTAGACACTTAGTTAGATAGTCAAATATGTACTTTTTCAATCCAGGCCAATAGAATTGTTTCCTAGTGGTCGTGATCATTTTTTGATAACCTGGATGACCAGTATATGGTTTCTTGTGTAGTTCATCCATTATGAACCTCTTCAATTCATCGCAACTTGGAATATACAATCTGTTTATGTAGGTCATCAAGCCTTCATCAAGCATCTGATAGCCTTCGTACTTTATCCCTATGGGCTCTTGCTTTAGGTATGTGTTGATGGGCCCTAAATCCCTTGACTCAATAGTAGGAACCAAACCCGCCACCGAGGCCCAATTAGACTCTGCAGTGTTTGAGATGGGATGGTTCTCCATATCTTGCGATCCGGCCAATTTATCGATGGGCTCTGTGTTTTCTTGTGCAGGCTCTCCCTTCAATTAGGACTATTCTTTTTTGTATTTTCTCTTGTGTGTGACTGGTTTGAGAAATGCAAGCCGATATAAACCAACTTGGCGAGTAATAGGATTGAGCTTCAACTACTGGGGAAGAGGCTAAGCTTGGGATAACCCAGTGCTCAAACATGCAGACAATGATTCTATGCCAAAGGGCCTAGTACTAATACATTAACCAAATGAGCATTCAATTACTGTTTGAGAAAAACTAATTAACAGAAAGAAAACATGCATACAATCAAGATCACAGTATGCAAAATAATTCATCTACCATAACATTCATCACATAATGACACAACGATTTATCTTCATCATTTA
>JASDQU010881787.1:5023-22553 GCA_032191745.1 Picea mariana
GAGAGTATCGTTTAGGGGGTCTACTTAACCTGGTAGATCTTCTAAATCACTTGAAGAAGTTTGAAGTACATGATGATCATTTTGTTGTACATTTTGATTTCCTTGTACCTTTGGAGTTTCTTTTCCAGTGATCTCATCAAGCACTGTGTATTTTGGTTTTTATTTTTCCTGTTTCTTTCCCTGCAATTGATCTTTGTGCATGACCTTCTCATTGAATATGACATCTCTACTCCGAGATTTTCATGAAGATGATCTTCAAAAGCTTGATGGGAAAATATAGACCTCAAGTATCAACTAAAATAATATTCTTCACACAATCTCCAACCTATTCTTCCAGAAATCCTTTGCTCAAATTTTCTTAACTGTACTTAACCTTTTCCATGAGAATCCCATTATTATATAGGAGAAGCTGAAGTGGTTATAGGGATGAGGATGATCCCACCAGATCTAATAATTTAGTAGGATCGTAACCATACGGATGCCACTTCACATTCCAGAAGATTCCCCTTCTAGAAACTTCTTCAACCTCTTTCCTCTTTTCTCTTTCAAATGCCACTGCACCCTGCCTATATAGAATCCTACGGAAATCCCAAAATCCATCTATAGATCATCCTATGGAAATCATGGATTTCCGCACTATACACTATGGGTAGCCTATGACATCCTTCTAAAAAGTAATCTTGCAGGGGAGGAAAGCAGTCACTTTTCTCAGGAAAAAGATGATTTTGAGGGCCTGATTACATGCTTGTAAAGTCATCATCGGAGTGACCAAAATAATGTGTAATATAATTTCCCCCCAAAGTATGACGTCGGAACTTGTGACGACCAAAATACTTTGTAAAATACGTGTTTGTTTCAAGAACAAAGAATGCACCAATCGGGAACCTGAAAACAAACAAGCATCTACACAATACGATACCATGTCTGAAGTAGGCATTCCCATGTTTAAACTACAAATGATTGAACTCATAAGTGTAAGTCATGGCCACTAATTATACACTGTGGATCCATGTCATCAAAATGTTACATGGCTACCAGGAATGCACTGTGGATCTATGTATGAGAAAAATTTGGATGCAACCATAGCCACGAGACATACAAAGTGGATCTATGTGTCAATACAAATCATCAATATTCCATCGCAACCTGGACCATGAATGATGAGATCCAGGGTCTTCAATCCCATCGTCCATAAGTACAAATCTAGCCATGTGATTACAAGTGTTGGAGTCGAACATGGTTAGAAACCACTTGATTACCAGCCATTAATGAAAACCATTAACAAGTATGAGGGAAATCACCATTGATGTCAATGACTCCCAAGGTACTGTAGTACAATCCAACAAATGTGAATAAATGACCTGAAGTCGAACATTCGATGGAATCTTTTAATCAGGGACCAATGATGTGAATCCACTGTCAAGAGAGAAGAAACTTGCCATTAGGGCATGCAAGCTCTAAGGTACTAAATGATTTCTAAGTCTCGCCTTTAGATAATGAGTTGAAGTTGACAGGAAGAGACTCGTCACAGGAGGGCCTTGATGTATACCCCATCAATGACACGAAATAAGTAACAGATTTAAGATAGAGTAAAACATGAATATGATTTGAAACTGACACAGGGAAGGCCGACATGGTAGGAATTGACAACTACATATGGTCGATTCAAGAGAGATCTTATTCGGATTGCTCTTGAACATATGGATGAAACGACAATAGTATTGGCAGCATTGACTTAAAGACGACCCAAGATGTAAACTTGTAGAAAGTCAGACGAGAGACAAATGGATTTCCCAACCCAGATTCAAATGATGAAAAAAGGGGGTGTCATGTTCAAGAGCGACTCTTTGCTGCCACTAACACGGATACAGAGACACATTTCTTTCCCAAATTTTCCCCCACCATTTCTGGCGAGTACCTATTTATTTTTACACAAGCTTGAGGAGGATAACATATGCTTGTAATGTAAGCTCATCCTTCGGATGAGTCCCTCGGAGTATTTTTAACGAACCCTAAGAAGGAGTGGTTCGATCCCATGTGGCTCTTTCGATGTTTGTTTAACGAGTCCAAAGATAGAAAACTCGGGGTTTTTCATGTTTATAGAGTCTGAAAAACACTTAAAGAGAACTCTCTCATTTCTTTTTTCGTAAAATAGTTTGACAGGACCGAAAAAGTGATAAACTATCGCCCATCGAACATTTTATTCAAATACTTTTATGAGCGTGAACAGAACAAGGGCGTTCAACAATATTTTCATTTTTATGGAGTGTGAAAAGAGCTTAAATGATACTCCATGTCTATCACTTTTCATGTTACCATGATGAGTACGAAAGGAAGACAAAACTATACTCGGTTGCATTCTCATAAATTTTCGAGCACGAGAACGAACAAAGAGTGAACTCGAGGTTTTACTAAAAAACCCTAAAAAGTATTGATATGTGTAATGAAGAGAAAACAAATTACGGAACAAACATCCATACCCCGTTAATTAGGACCCTAGTCTTCTTCCTACAAGAAACAAGACACTCACGAGGCTATTAGACTTGAGGGTTTATAACAAAATGCATTTATATAATATAAAATATCATGAAAAAAGGTAAAAGTGAAATAAATAAGATCAAGAGCTCTTTTTACCATTTCATTTTCATTTGGTCAAGAACTTGTCTAAAAACCCATTTTTTACCCCCTTACTTCGGTTTTCGATTGCGAGGAGAAAAGGCAACCATTCAACGAATGATCTCCGTCAAGGAGGTAAGCTCTTCATCCTCTGCCTTTTGAATGGATTGAAATTCATTTTTAGTGGTTAAAATATGTTTTTTGGGTGATTTTTTGGGCCGATAGGCGTGCACTGGGGCCGCTGTAGGTGACTAGTGTCAAGCCCTGTGGAAATCAAGGATTTCCGCAAGTGCCCAATGGCTCACCTGTGGAAATCCCACACTGTAATTGAATCCCAGTTGCGGCAGCTGAAAACCCAAAAAGAAATGCATGCGTTGGACCAAAAAGAATTAAAAAAATGATGATTAAAGTTGTTGACTGTCTTCTCTCATCTCCCTGCAGGTGTTTGATTACCAAAATGTTGGAGTGGAGAGAACGAGAGCATGAGGATGATGACTTCATGGCTTTGAATGATCCAGGCATCGTCAATTCCCTTTGACAATGTGGCTTGTTAAAGTTCTTCAAAATACAGGGCATGAGAGCCCAACTGAGACTATTAGAGTACTTGGTCCACATGTGGGACGTGGACCAACAAGTGTTTCATGTGGGTGTCCATGTTCTTTCCTTGGACATTGAAGATATTTAATTTTTGACAGGGCTATCTCATCATGGAGCACATGTGACCCTAATAGGGGTTAGAGGTGGTGGCTTGCCAATGAGAGAGTACATCCGTCAGTATTGTGAACCTAAGGCTGAGAGGCTCAAAGGTAAAGTGGCCATCAGAGGAGTTTGGGATCTGACTCTCAGGACCATTCACTTTACTATTGTGTGGATGGCGAGAAGTGATTTGTTGTACATGGCCCTCAAGAGTTATTTTCAATACACCATTGAATGCACAAAACCTCGAGTGTTTAATTGGTGTGACGGTATGCTCTGCAGTATGAAGACACAACTCACTAAAAGAAAGAATGGAGACCTAAATCACTTTGGGTATGAGTCCATTTTGGTGTCTTTCTTATTAGAAAGAGTCCCTCATTTTTAGTTGTAGGTAGAGTGGGGAATACTAGCCCCACGAGATCCAAGAATGAAACGGTGGTGTGACCTTATGGCTCGGCATGTAGTAGGCCCCATTGTCAAGTACAATGATGCATTTTTTGACTGGTTAAGGCCCCAAATTTTGAGGATTGATGATTATGCATATGTTGGCCTAGAATTTCAAGGTGATCCCGAATTGGTTTTCCCTAAGGGATTTCAGTGGGGAAATCTAGGTAAGAAAGACATTTTGTTCTTTATAGTGTTTTTGTGGATTTTTAGGATATAAGATGTTTTTTTGTGTTTTCGATCTAAAGACTAATCAAAAAAAATTGACCATGCAGATGTAGGGTCACACCGGCCTCCATGAACATCTCTTATCCAGAGACGAGGAGAGGTAGGCATAGTAGCAGGGTGGGATGTTGGTGACTATGAGGCAATGGAGCAGAACCTGGAGGGTCTGACAGCAAGCATTCTCGACATCTCGATCGAGGAGATCTCGAGGTGTTATCAATGCCATACTATAGGTGTGTCTGACTCACTTAGTAGGTTACTTCGTAGGGTGGCATGGGCAGTAGTATGCTACCATGAGCAGCATCCATGATGTTATTTTGTAGAATCCATGGGCTTCATATTTTGATATTTTGGTCCTTGGATGGAAAACATTTTTGTAAAAAATTTTATGATTATATATATACATGAGGCTTCTACCGACTTACTCTGCTTCTATATGCAATCTGTAATGTGTGATTGGATTTATAAATGTCTCAAATGTTTGTCTAACACATGATTAGATAGAGCATCAATTAATGTATTTAGACATCTAGGAATCTGTTGATATTCAATATAATTGAAATAATGTTCCAAGAGGCGAATTCGTAGATATACCCGTAACAAAGTAGGACTTCAGATAGTATAGAAATTATTTAACTGGAGCACTACTAGCTATGAATGAAGTCATACAACAAAGTGACGAATCCCAAGTGAAATAGCGTCGGTCAATAATTGGATGAATGCACTATATTCCACAATATTATTGGTTTCACAACCGAGGCAAACACCTTGTAGACTGATAAGTTCATTGGTAGGTGCATAGATTGCCCAAGCAGCAGAAGCTAGGTTTTGAGTACTACAGCTAGCACCATTAGTGAAGCCAATATAGGGTAGTGAAGAAACCGACATCTGGAAACCAAGCACAACGCAAGGTAAGTAGTTGGGGGTGGAAACCAAATAAAAAAATGCACAAAAGTAACACACAAGAGTATAGTACAGTAAAAGTACAAGCACTCATGCAAAGACAGTCTAAGCATAGTACTTCTTCGAGTAAAGCCCATTTTTGGGTTCACTCAAAGGAATGCCATCATAATCTACTAACTCGTAAGCTCCCTTCTCTAACACTCGGTTGACGATATATGGACCTTGCCACATAGCTTCGAATTTTTTGGCTCCTAGTAGATCATGATATTGTTCATAGAGGAGAACTAGATCTCCCTCAGAGAAAACACATGGCTTGACATGCTTGTCATATTGGGCTTTTATGCCTTTTTTCTGGGTTTCAATAACTAGGGTGGCATCACGATGGGTCTCATATAATTACATAAGATGCAATAGACGTTCTTCTTCGGCATACGTGTTTGGGAGAAGTTCGACGTCTAGCTTTAAAGATGGTATTTCACATTCAATTGGGAGAATGACTTCAATGCCGTAGACTAGTTGAAAAGGGGTAAATCTTGTAGCAGACTTAACAGATGTTTGATAAGCCCATAATGTTGAAAACAACATTGTGTGCCAACTGGTCTTATGGATTCCAATTATCCAATGAAGCATAATGATAAGGATTTTATTTATTGCTTCAACTTGGTTGTTGGCCTGTGGATAGTAGGGGGTTGATTTTTCATGACGAAGACCCAACTTGTTGGTAAGTTCAGACATCATAAAGTTTCAAAAATGGCTACCGTGATCAGTAAAAATAACTTGCGGGATCCTGAGTCGAGTAATAATATGATTAAATATGAAAAGGGCTACAGTTTTCCCAGTATTGTTGAATGTAGGCATCGCCTCAGCCCATTTCGTGAAATAATCCATGCTAACAATAATGTATCCATGCCCCCCGACCGAGTGAGGGTTACATGTCATGAAATCAATACCCCATTTTGCGAAAGGTATGATGGAAACTACAGGGTGTAAGGGAGAGGAATGTGATCTTATTTTATTATTGTACGTTTGGCAAGCATGGCATTTTTGGATGGAGGTAATACAGTCCTTGAATAAAGAAGGCCAAAAATACCCTGCTTGTAAGATATTTTAGGAAGTAGCATACCCATACATGTTACCACCACATGCTCTAGAATGGAAGTCATTCAACACTTGCTCAGCCTCATCATAGGTGAGACATCGTCGAAAAATGGAGTCAACCCCACGACGATAAAGAGTGTCATCGAGGATCGTATATTGACGATCTTGATATCGAATACGACGATGGTCAGCGCTAGATAGATCGGGGTGGAAATTTTGATTCTGGAGATATATAATGATATCTCCATACCAAAGGTCATTGGAACTGATCAGAAAAATAGATTCATTGGGTAAAGAATCTACTACTAAGTTTTTTGTCTCAGTGCAGGGAAGGTCACACATCAGTTCGGCAAACACCAAAGATTTCTTAGACTTAGTGCATTAGAATTCTAAGTCAAACTCTTGGAGAATCACTATCCATTTAGATTACTTTCCCCCTAGCAATTGGCGTGTAAGAATTTCCTGCATGGGTTTGCAAACATAAACTACAGTGGTCTTGCGTAGTAGGATGTAGTGATAGAAACGTTAGACAGCTTAAACAGCTGCCAGGGCCAGTTTTTCAACATGTAAATATTTGGTTTTGTTGGTTGTGAGACTCCAACTCAAATAATAGATGACATGTTCTCCGTTTCAATCATCTTCTTGGACTAGAAACATGGCGATGGTAGAGTCTGAAGCAGCGATATAAAGGAAGTAATCTCGACTATAATCGGGTGGGAAAAGTAACGGGGTACGGGTTAAAGTCAGTTTCAAAGATTCGAAATATTTTTTGGCAGTGGAATCCCATACGAACTCAGAACCTTTCTTTAGCAGTCGAGTAAATCTAAGCATTAATTGAGCATAGTTTGAGATGAAACGACATAAAAATTTTGCTTTTCCTTGAAAACTTTGAAGATGGAAAAGTGAAGAAGGAGGAGGGAGATTAAGGATTGCCCCAACCTTTAAAGGATCAATCCTGATCCCCTGGCATGAAACGATAAAACCTAGAAGTCGATTGGACTCCACACAGAAAACACATTTCTGTGGGTTTAAGCGTATGCAATGGAACCGACAACGAAGGAAAATGACTCGGAGGTGTGTCGGATGGTCACTATGATGCATGGAATGCAGTGGTAGGTCATCTAGATATGGTTGTACAATGTGCTTAATATCATGAAAAGCATAAGAAATGGCGTGTTGAAAAGTTTCACCAACGTTCTTTAAACCAAAGGGTAGTTTCTGGTAGGAAAATGTGCCCCAAGGACAAATAAAAGAGGTTTTGTGTTGATCCACGGGCAAGATGTTGATTTGATTATAGTCGGAGAAACCATCCATTAAAGAGAAGATTTCACTCTCAGCGCAATCGTCGACAATATGGTCAACAAAGAGGGTGGGAAAGTTGTCCTTAGGACAAGCTTGATTGATATCCCTATAATCGACATAGACACAGATCGTACCTTGTTTCTTGTTAACCGAAACGAGATTGGATACCCAATTAGTTAAAGCCATTAGATAAATAAAGCCAGCTTTAAGAAGTTTTTTGACTTCAAGATTAATAGCAGTTGCTTTACGGGGGTGGACAGGATGAAGTCTCTGTCGGACGAGTCTAGTGCCTGGGTACATCTTAATTTCATGTACAATAATGTCAGGGTCAATACCTGACATTTCTTCATAGCTCCAAGCAAAGATGTCATGAAACTCTTGGAAAAGTGATTTATATGTGACAACCTCATCAGTGGAGCATGAAGCTCGATGTGAACATTTTCAACGACTCCAGGTTTAATGGATATGTTGAGGGGGATGGTGGGTGAAATATTACTTAAGTTCCCTTCATATAACATGTCATGTGACAACTAAAGAACGGATGAAATGACATCAATGATCGATGGAGTAGAGATCCATTGGTAACTCTCGATGGTGTGTTGTTCTAGGAAGAGAATGGAACGATGATGTCCATCATCCCAAGGGGTGTCTTCCATCGACATAATCAACATAATCATCTCGTTCGTGGAAAAAATAACGTGCAATGGGTTAGGAGACAAATCATCAAGAGAGAGGGTAGAAGGGGTTATTGATTGAATGGCTTAATAGTTGGATTCAACTGGACTTAAAGGCATTTGGTTGTCATAGCAAGGATAATCACCAAGTTTGGGTATTACCCACGGGTCGGAAGATGTGTGAGTTTTGCGAATGGAGGTGGAAATCATGTTGATCGAGGCAACCAAAGGAGGTGGAACATTGGGAGGTGGGATTGGGAACATACCCATAAGAGTCGAATCTTTGAGTAGGCATACACTGATGTTCTCACACCCAGGCAGTGTCTTCACGATAAAAGGTACGTTGCTAGTACGGGTGTCAGAGTTGAAAAATAGTTGGTCGACAGTAATGACCTTTCCCTAATGTGGAAAACATATAACACGGAAAAGGGTAGACACAATGACGCGCATCACATCAATCCAGCTACAACCAAGTAAGAGGTTATAATCGAGAGGTACATCAAAGACCTCAACTTCAACATTGACCGATTTGCCTTTCAACGAAATAAACAACAAAGGAAGTACATTGTAGGGCTTAAAGCCAGATCCATTGAAGGCTTTAAGCATGTTATGTGATTCAGTAAGAGGAGGATAGTCGATGGCCTTCAAATAGGCAACAGACATTACACACGTGGAGGCACCTTCATCAATAATAGTCCTACAGATGTTCTTGTCAGAGACAACAACTTGTATTTGGAATGCTAGTTGAGGGGGGAGTCTCGGAATGTGATCTTTGAGGTAAAAAATCATCAAGTTTGTATCCGTAGGATAAATTCCACCAATAGCCTTTAGAATTTCCTTTCGTTGATCAGGGAAACTTTGAATTACTTCGAGAGATAACATCACAGAAGGTTCTTGCGCCAGATATTCTACAATATTGTAGTTCTGAGCAGCACGTGCATGAGGGTTGAAGGCGGACTTTCGAACAACACCCTTTGGGGGAGGGTGAAGAACTGTATCGAGACTCATTCATTCGATATGAAGAGGATTGTTGGGAGGTGAAGTTGAGGGAGGTTGTTGAACCAACGAAGGTGGTATATCGTCAACCTTCTCCTTTGAGGAAGAGTAATCTTTGGTTCAAGTGGTAAGTGTAGTGTCATTCTTTCTAGAATCACCAGTACACATGAGTACATAAGAAGTAGTGGAGGGATAGGGTTGGTCATGGATGACCAATTGGGCTTGTTGTTGAGAAGGGAAAGGTTGAGATAAAATGATAGGTGTGGGAGGTTTCACGGTCCCTAGGAGGAACTTAGTAACCTCGGCCCATCTTGGACAATCTTTCGTATAGTGATAGTCACCACAAATAAGGCAAGGGTATTGGGGTTTGCGCTTATCCTTATCATCAACGGGTTGGGTTTTGGATTTCTCAGACTGGGGTTTATTTTTATCCTCGTTATTCTTACCCTTCCCTTTTTTAGATTTATTCTTTTCGTCAAGGATAGATTGAACAGAGTTAACTTCAAAGGTTTTGTCTGCGGGAGTAGGACACGGAGCATTTTGAAAATTAGAAGCATTAGAATTGGGGTTGGTGGGAGATTCTTGCATATTTTGAGGTTGAGCATGGAAAGTGCCAATCACACCATCAGCCACATGAGAAGCAACAGGGGTAGTTGAGGTAGCGGTAGTAGAAGGGCAAGGTGCATCAGGGAGTAATTCATAAAGAGTATCCATTTGTGAATAAACAAGGTCAAGGTACTGAGCACGACTGATAGCATGTTCTTCGGTGAAAACTCCACCCATGGCAATATCATGAGATATTTCATTCACGAATGATTTCGTGAACCACTCTGCCAATAACTCAATGGAAAGATCGAGTTTGATCAAACATCATCTTCGTCACCACTCATGAATGTGATCAGAGATGTGAGTGACCTTAGTTTGCTTGAAGGAACTTAAGATCTCAGTTCCTGCTTCATAATGAATCAATAATTGGTACTGTGTAAGGAAATCCATGGCTAGGGTATTAAAGTCAATAAAGAAACCTCGTAGTATTTCTATATACCACTTTGCAGCCAAACCCATGAGAGTTTGTTGGAAGAGACGTAATTGAATGGAATCATCCATCAAAGAGTTGGATGAACACCAAAGGTGGAAATTCATGACATGGTTGTTCGAATCCTCTTCCGGTTTATCGTCAAATTTTGGGATGTCGGACAGTAATTTGGCCGGTATAACGGGCCAGTGGGGAGAATGTAGGATAGGATCATTTAAGATTCTAGACAAATAAGGTAGGTCCAAAGTGGCTAAAAAGGGTAATTGTCTATTCACCAGAGGATATTGGTGACTTTCGGGAGGGAGTCTCATCGATATACCAGTAGGACCATAAGCAGTTTGTATGTGAGGCGAAGGTCCTAACAGATTCATACGTGTGTGTGGAGGCATGTATCCCATAGGGTTTTACTGATTAGGGATGTTCCCTTGGGGAGGGACACTAGGTTGAAATTTTGAACCCCAAATGGAATTGGAAGAACTGAGGTATGATTGGCCCAAACTAGGGGGTATAAAAGATCTAACTTGAGGTTGTTTCCCCCCAGATGATTGTGGATTTCCTTGAATAAGAAGATTCCAATACTAGGCTAGTGATATGGGGATGTTTTGTCCATATTGTGGATTACATCCTCTAAGTGGGGGTTGTCCTCTAGGTGAGGGTGATGCCCCAATTTGGGTTTGACCCCCAAATTGAGTTTTCCCCCCTGGGTTATACTATCCCCTAATAGGAATCCAATAACCAGAAGTGAATAACGAAGTAGAACTTCCAAAGGTGGTAGAGCCACTGGGTCCAAATCTTCCTATAAAAGGTGGATAAGACCCTCCAGAGAGGAACTGGGATGGTGTCAGAATGGAACCGGAAGCAACATTATACCCAGGAGGAGTAAAGACTCTAGAAGCTTCTGATGGAACTTGGGTAAGAATGGGGATAGAATAATTCAAAGAATTATACCCAAGAGGAGTGACGGGATTTGTTTAGATGAAAGCAGTGTGCCAATAGGAGGTTGCCTAGCCATCGTATTCCCGGTGGGAATAATCATAGTGTTTGGGACCATTGTGGAATGGGCTTGCTAAAGAGGGATAGTTGAGCTAGGACTAACCTCTGAACCAACGAAGAAATAGCAAGTTGTACCATTAAAGTGATCTAAAGGTATCGTAAATGTAGTAGATGTCTCAGGTAGTTTAGAAACGATAGGTATATCAGCTCTGGCCTCTGAGTCGAGAGGGTTCTGCCTAGAAGTTGGAGTTCGAGATATGTCAGTGGTCCAAAAAGGATCCTCATTTTCAAGGCCGGCAAGGATTCCGGTTGGTATTCCATAAGTATCAACAACAAGTTCTCCGAACGAGTTTAGTCGGAGAATACGTCTCTCATATCCAAGAGGTAAGCGGAAAGTGTCCAAAGAATCAGAAACGATTCGAAAACTTTCTAAAGAGTCATTTATTTCCGCTTGTGAAGGTTTGTGGTCTTGGATCTCACTCTTTTGAGGAGAGTCCTCTGGTGGATTAGGAGGCAAGGGTTGAGAAACTTCTAGATCTTCCGGAGGTAGTCCTTGCATCCTACGTGAATGGCGTGGAGGGTCAATGTTGGTCAAACCAAAAATTTTATGGAAAAACACTATGGCCAACTATGTAAACAAACAACACTCGCTAGTAGAATCTAGGAATCAAAACCAAGCAAACAAAACCTTCTTATTCTGAAGTCACTAGTTGGTGATGAAATCCAACGTCACGAAGTCAAGACAAGAAGGGGTTGGGCTAGGGTGGAAAATTTACATTGACGACCTGCTTAACAGACTTACACCCTAGTGCAAGCTCCCACACATAATTGTGGGTATACCCTCCAAGGAGCCCGAGTAAGTCTGGCCAACGTCGATTCCAGGTACAGTGAAAACTTTCCCCTCCATATTCATCTCGTGTAAGACCCTAAGAATATAGGCAACTAAGGCTACCAAAAACAACAATGATGCCTGGGGAGACAGTCGACAGTCTAATCCACGTGCAAGGGCAGGGTATCTAGCCCGAAATCAACTAGAGAGGCTTCCACTCATCATTGTGATTATACCTTCAAGAGACCCCCATAATACACGCATTCTCTACACTGAGATCAACAAAGCAAGGTGAGTAACTCTGCCAATCCCAATGCGACCTTAGGTTTGACCCTTGTGTGAGAAGGGATTCCTAGGACAAAATGTTGCAAATGGAATTTAACAATCCCTATCACAATATGCTATTGTGTGTTTTGTGCTTTGGAGAGTGTGTCTCACCACCTATTGCAAATCTCTAGCCTAGATAATGTTGGTGTGAAAGATCCCTAGAAAAGATTACTAATTAAGTTTTAGATTTTCGCAATATTTTTAAAGGTTGTTGTTACTCAAGAGGGAGACGGGAATAAAACCGATGTTGTGTAATATCTTGACCCAAGAATATGCAAATAGAAAATGAATGATGCATATTTCCGTTCAATGAATGCTATCTACAATAGGGAGAAGGTGTTTCCGGAATGATGTAAGATACAAAATATACTTTCTTTTTCTTTAAATGAACACAATTTCAAACAACCAATAAAACAATGAAGTTCTTCAATGTTCTCTTCTCTTAAATGCAATAAATTTTCTTATGTATGATTATTCAAAAGAATGGATAACTTGAAATTCTTCCTTTCTAAGACCATACCAAGGGCATGACAGAGAAAGGACAAGTAATCCAAGAAAATGTATACCTTCAACAAGCACCCAAATCAAACTTTCAATGAAGATAAAAGTAAAAAATGACAAGAAAGTATTTCTCCAAATGCAATTGAAGAAATAACCTCTGAATCATCAAGCAATCCAAAATACATAATCAATCCAAAACTTCAAATCCAATCCAAGACTTTTAATTGAACAAGCACTCAAATACAAGCTCAGAGATTATGCCCTTGTTGTTAAAAATCAAAAATGAAAACTGGAAAATGACTAAGAGAGGTGTTCGATCTTGAAAAACCAATCAACATCGTGTTAAGCATGAGAAGACAGTCAAATATTGGTTAAGAAAGTTCCCCCTAGCTAACTAAATCAAAAACAGGGCATCAACAGAGGCCAAAACCCTACTCAAAAAATTCACAGACGTCGTCGCAGGCTAATAGCACATTACAGTGAAGAAATCTAGAGTTTTTGTAAGCTAGAAACAGACAAGGTGCAGAAATTATGTACTAAAGCAAATAGCTAGGGTGCAGAAATCAAAGGTTTCTGCAGGCTAGGTATAGGGTGCAGTGCGGACACATATGAAAATCAATAAATTTTTACAAAAGGGCAAAAAATATCAGTGAACTTTCAAACTCAGAGAGTCTGAATGGATCTCCCACAAACTCAGAGACTGAATTCAGATAAAAAAGAGTAGGAAAAAGCAAGTGGCCAACAAAAAACCACATTCAAGTTGTATCCCTAGTGGAGTCACCAATTTTGATATAGGATAAATCGATAAATGTGGACATAAACTAATCTCCCTAGATCCACCTAGATCTAGAACAAAACAGGACAGGACATGACACTTTACCTAAGTTACAATCATTGATCTAAGTGTCAAAGAAGGAATTGATGACTTACCTTTGAGATCGCTTCCTTATATCTTTGTTGTTCCCACTTCGCTCTGGTGCTCTTGTGAAACCAGATCTG
The DNA here is from genome assembly GCA_032191745.1 of Picea mariana. Lineage (NCBI taxonomy): Eukaryota > Viridiplantae > Streptophyta > Pinopsida > Pinales > Pinaceae > Picea > Picea mariana. Next base: position 18,663 of record JASDQU010881787.1, read on the forward strand.
CTACGACACAAACCAACCAAAGTGAAAGAAACTATGATAGATTCAATGAAAACTTAAACATGTGATCAAGGAGTCATGTAATAAAATAAGAATAATTTTATGGGAAATAAACATGCCACTATATTATATTGAATAAAAGTGGAAGATACAACCAAAATGCCTTGATGTCGCAATTTCCCTTTTAGTGGTCCTTCGTTCCAACACACACATATACTTGTTCCGAGATTTTCATTAAGATGATCTTCAAAAGCTTGATGGGAAAATATAGACCTCAAGTATCAGCTGAAATAATATTCTTCACACAATCTCCAACCTATCCTTCCAGCAATCCTTTGCTCAACTTTGCTTAACTGTGCTTAACCTTTTCCATGAGAAGCCCATTATTATATAGGAGAATTTGAAGTGTTTAAAGGGATGAGGATGATCCCATCAGATCAGAGAAGTCAATAGGATTGTAAACATACAGAGGCCACCTCACATTCTAGAAGATTCCCCTTCTATAAACTTCTTGAACCTCTTTCCTCTTTTGGCTTTCAAACGCTGATGCACCCTACCTATATGGCAGCCTACAGAAATTTCCCAGACCATCTATAGAGAAGCCTATGGAAAATCATGGATTTCCACACTGTACACTATGGGTAGCCTGCGGCGTCCTTCTAAAAAATAGTCTTGCAGGGGAGGAAAGCAGTCACTTTTCTCAGGCAAAAGATGATTTTGAGGACCTGATTACATGCTTGTAAAGTCATCATCAGAGTGACCAAAATAATGTGTAACCTAGTCCCCATACATCTATATGCACAATCTCTAACCTTTCACTCTTCTTTTCTTTTCCAACTCTGAGAAATCTGACTCTCCTTTGTTTTCCATAAACACAATGCTCACATAAATCCAACTCAATTTGTTTAAGATCTAGCAAGAAATTTATTTTGTAAAGTGTCTGCATCCCCTTCTCACTCATGTGTCCAAGCCTATGATGCCACAATTTTGTATCCACTCTTGTAGAAGCTAAAGATATAGAAGAGTCAGTATTACTAGTACATAAATACAATTTACCTACCTTCTCTCCTTTTTCTATCACCAATGATCCTTTGGTGACATTTCACACCTTATATGTAAATATGGATATACAACCTTCACTAGCCAACTTCCTTGTTGAAATTAGATTTTTCCTTAGATCTGGAACATGTCTTACCTCTTTCAACAACCATTGGTTTCCATTGTGTTGCTTTCTTTTTACCTTTCGCATTCCAACAATTTTGCATGGTGCATTATCACCCAAATGAACCTGTCCAAAATCACCTTGAACATAATATAGAAAGTGTTTCCTATGGGGTGTGGAATGAAATGAAGCCCCTGAATCTACTACCCAAGACTTATAAATATTATCTACAGAAAGAATCAAAGCGTCTTGTAACACATCACCTATTACATTTGCTTCCTGATTTTTCTCATGTTGTCCATATCTTTGTTTCTTTGGAGCTCTGCAGTCTTTCTTGAGATGTCCTTTCTTCCCACAATTCCAGCACTCTATCTTTCCAAATCATTGGATTTGGATCTTCCCTTTCTAGAATTCTCGTGCTTCTTTGAGCCCTTTCCTCTATCCTTTTGTCTCCCCCTATTCTCCATGTTTAACTCATTACCTGATGTCTCACCTATGATTTTCTATCGCATTTCCTCACTACAGATAACACCAACAACATCATCGAATTTTAAAGTGTTTGAACTAGAGACAAAGTTACTTAGAACCATGACCAAGCTGTTCCATCTTTCTAGAAATGAGCACAAGATTAGAAGAGCCCTAACCTCATCATCAAATTCCACTTTTAAAAAAATTATTTGATTAGTAACTGTATTCAATGCATTTAAATGATCTGCAATAGACCCACCTTCTTACATCTTCATATTAAATAATATTTTCATTAGAAATACCTTATTGGACATCGAGGGTTTTTCATACAATTTAGCCAGTGCGCCCATCAACTCCTTCATTGTCTTTTCTTTCAAAATATTGAAAGCCACCAACGTTGCCAGGCTCAACTGTATCATTCCTAGTGTCGATCTGTCAAGAACCTCCCTTTCTTCGTCCTTCATGGTCGTTGGCTTCTTTTCTATTCCACCCAATGGTAGGAATAGATCTTTCTGATATCAATAATCTTTTCTCTACATCTTCCATAATTGGTAGTTTTGGCCATTAAATTTCTCGACTCTAAAATTTCTATCTTCCGCCATTTCTCCCACTCGAACCCAGAACGTTCTTTTCCTGCGAGTTACCTTTCTCTTTGATACTAGTTGTTAGGAAAACGGGATCACGGAGCAATAAAATTAAAAAAAAAAATGTGGAAATAAAACACAAAAGATACACAATACAATAGAGACACAGATATACGTGGTTCACCCAGTGTGGGCTATGTTCACCAGAGAAATTGCCAGGTCCTTCCTTTATTATTATCCAACAAATGAAGGGATACAACCTACATCACACCTACTATAACTTCTTCTTATTTATCTCACAGTCTCCTCACTCAGAATACAATATTTTCAATAATACATAGTTGCAATACATTTCCCTCATAAAATATGGTTTCATTCTAGGGAAAAAACCCTAACATAACTTCTATCGTCAGATATGAGACCTTATAATAAATGGTCTACATTTACAATGAAATTACAATATACATTTACAAGGAAAATTTTCCTTTGGGGGATTCACCCATGAACCCCTGTCGGGGGCCCGCTTTCACCCTAACCCTGCAAAGAAGGTAACCCCCTCTACACTCCCCCGTGTGGAGGAGTGTACATTCTTCTGAGGTTTAAAGTCTTCATGGGTTATAAACACAACTAAAAACATAGACATATGAATCAGGAAGATAATCGGGCTCCACAACCAACTAGGGTAAATATAAAACCTCCTTGAATTTCCATCAGAATCATTTCCTCCTCCTCATCTGGGAGAAAAAATTGATTCCTCCTTAAATTCAATTAGGGCATTAAAAATTTGTAAATATTAAACCCTCATATGCCGTGCTCTTATGCACATTACTAGTCATGTCATTGTTGGGTTCAAGATGGTTATGAAGGTCTTTGAAGTGACCACAAGGTTTTGAATGCTAGAGCTATGTATTCACACTGAAATCCCGATGTTTGAAATGAAATATTTTGAGTGGGGTTTGGAATCATGAAGGAACCACAACATTTTTTTGGCTCTATACCATTTGTATTTTTCCCCTCATTGTCTATTTGTTGAGACTCAATTTTTCACTCGAAAACTGGTATGAATATTTCATTGGAAGACATGGTAAGAATTCATGTATTCATTCTTTGTAACTAATACCTAATAATCACAAGAGTTTTTTAAGGGTTTATGATCTTGTTTTTTATTGCAAGCTTCAAAAAGAGGGGTTAAGGCTCTGTTTCTTGCTAAAAATAAGGTTAAATGTGTGGTTGGGTGCGAAGGCATGAGTGTGGGACTTTATGGATGGAAAAGAGTCTAAAGGGGGTACTCCTTTCCTTGTGGAACTAATCCTTTGTTAGTTAACCTATATAATGACCAACAACTAGGTAAACCATTGAATCTACTCGGGAAGGAAATAAACCATAAGGTCAGGAAAATTGAAAACTCTAGGTTGAGGTCCTATGAAATATTTATCTTCTAGGTAGTTCTCAAAAAGTTATTATGCTTGATATTGAGAATACCAAGAAGGAAAGGTCGAGTTCTCATTCTTCTAAAGAACCGGTCCTAGTCTAGGCTCAAGTTTTCGGGCCTGGTAGATGAAAGGATTTTGTTTTTGGGGGGTTCTTATGATCTTTTGTTATTTTTAATAAAAAGATTCATGAAATATTGTATCAATTTTAGGGTTCTTATTGAGTTATGGATTTTCAGGGTTTGAATTG
>JASDQU010881787.1:22856-33850 GCA_032191745.1 Picea mariana
ATGGGTCTCAACTACAAGGCCATGATAGGTACCCATGTACAAAATGCTAAATTCATTAGAAAAAAAATAAGGAGGACAGAGACTACCCCCCTAAGGTCAACTTCCTTCACCCGAAGCAAGGTGTGAAGTTGAACATAGTGAGTCTCTTTCAAGGGTTTAGTAAAGATGTCAACAACCTGCAACTCAGTGCGACAATAGTGTAAATCAATAATTGTATCATGAATTAATTTTCTGATATAATGCATGTGAAATTATATGTTTTTGGTGTGTTGATGCTCTACTGGCTCCTTGGAAATATGGATAACACTTATTATCGCACCAAATTAGAGTAGGTTTCTCCTACTGAAAGATGAGCTCAAAAAAAATATGTCAAATCCAAATAGATTCGGTGGAAGCATTAACAACACCTAGGTACTCAACTTTTGTAAAAGAAAGAGTGATGGAAGCTTTCTTCTTGCTAGACCAAGCAACAAGACCAGAGACAAGATGGAAGACATAGCCACAAGTGTACTTGCGGTCATCAAGATCACCAACCCAATCAGAGTCAGTATATGTAATACCCTTGTTTCCCCCAATTTGTAAATATAAATATAACTAGCCAAGAAACTATGGCAGACTAAATATGTGTGAATGTTTGATTTGATGAACCTTTGTATAAAAGGGTCAGTGTATGAATTTTATGTTATTAATAGAATTTGAATTTGAATATGTGTTGCACAACTGCTGAAAGGGGGAATTTTTCCAAGATAGACCATGGATTCTATGAGAGAGATGGTGAAGGGAAACCAGGTATGGTTGATATGAACCTCACCAGAACAGTACCTACTAGGTGTAATTGCTCAAAAATCCTCTAACCCATAAATGAATTACCAGTTAGGTTGGTAGTTGGAAGGCCATCCTCAAGAGTTAATGAGGATATGGGGCAGGGTACTCATCGGTAAGGCTTCCAGTCCTAACCACGAATTGGGATTCAAACCCATGTAACCTTATTGAGGAAGACAAGGAAAGAGGTAATTCGAGAAGAGAAACAGATCGGACGAGATAGCATAGCAAAGAAAACAATCTCCATGGAGAGAAGTGAAACATACTTTGACTCAATAGTTGAGAAAAAGAAGCTGAGAAATAAGATCGATCTGGTTGTAAGAATCCATGCACAGGGTTTCGCTACAAGATGATAAATGGGGTTGACGAGCGACTGAGGAAGTACTCATGAAGACCCCCTTTCTTGGAGCAAAGAAAACTAGTTGCCAAGTTTCTGTGGGAGAAGGAGAGTAACCTTCATCCCTGACTATTGTGGAGAAAAGATAAAGAATCTCTCTTAGAGGATCATGGTCTATCTCGGGGGTGGCCAGTGGTAAATCTAGTAGGAGTAGTTGTGCTTATGGTTGGGAGGAAACATGCACCCCTTTCAGTAGTTGCTTCACATTTCCCAGTTGTGATAAGTATTTTCATACTTTGTGTATTATATTGGATGCGATGATGAAATGTCTATGTTTATGATTCAATCTTTTAGTATTTGAATAGTTGTTAGAAAGGATCTGTGATTTTCGCAAACTATTATATCTATATGATATTTCATCTTATATCAGTTTTTCTACTGTATAGTCATGGGATGGGAATATGCAGAAGGGTCAGGGTAGGATCAACTAAAACTTCTAAGTATTTTCAACCCCTTGAAGTTTACCTTAGCGGGAGTATCAGCGTTCGAATTCTATGGGAGAAGGGTGTCTTTCCTTTAGACCATTCACCCATCCGACTAAGGGCTTGTGCCCATGTCGTTAACCTCTTTGCTGCAAAGAGGATATTATGTTTATCTCTTACGGTTTTCCAATAGACTCGTGTGACCAGGGTCTGGGAACCCTGTGCTAGTCTAAAAGGAGATAGCCCTTCAGGACTTATGTCCCCACAATCCTCAGAAACTATTGAAGGCCAGATTTGTGAATCAATGAGGGTTTTCGATATGGATACCCAGGGTAGGCCTCTCCTAGCCATTAGATTAGTCGTAGGAGGGGAAGCGTTAAGTGCTTCGATGACGTCTCACTTGGGGAAAATAGGAGTGACGCAGTCCCCGCAACCCACGGGTCGGAAGGTTCACATCAACAGGATCTTTCCCCTTTCGCTGGGCCAAAGAACTCTAAAACAGCTCTTCTATTTTCCTTTTGGAAAATTCGCACCCACAGCAAATCCTCGTGGGATTCCTCCCTCAAGCTTTGGGGAGTCGGACTTCGCAATATCGTGAATCCTGTGGTCGAGTGCCTGCTCACTATGACCCCAAATCCCGAAATTTTGAAACTCCGATATCACCCTAACTTGTCGGCTTTCACGAGTTCGCGAGTTGCGATAACATACAACTCTGCCCACGAACCCCGAAATTCCGATATTCTATTCTCTAAAATCCCGAGATGTCAGACTTCGACACGTTACTCGGCATTGGCCCACAACTAGTCTTCTCGTCGTTTCGAGACTTCAAATCGATCAAATTCTACGTCGATAGAGTGTCACCTGTCCACCTTGCTAGCTCCTATGGTCCCACACAATCCTATCGACCCTTCACGGCTTCGTACTTCGCGATTTCGTGAACTTTGATACCAATTTTTCGACCCTTCCACTCATGAAATTATGATAGGATATTTCATGAGTGATCCAATGGCCCCTAGCTAACTTGGATTGATGGTGCTGTCTCTTTTGAGATTGCTCCTTTAAAATAATCCCCGTATCTCCCCTGCTCCTCTGTGAGATTTTGACGGCTCACGAGAATTCGCGAATTCTCTACAAAGAATTTCGACCGTCCGTTCCTTCCTTGAGAACTTGTCCTTTTGTGGTCCGATGTCGCTACACCTTCCTTCAAACTTTCAAGGTGCTTGGTCCCTTGCCTTCCTTCGACTCATTCGAAGGTATAAACCCTTCTAAGCTTTTTCCAACTCTGAGCCTTTCAGAAAACTCCTGCTTGCACTCCTTGCAGCAACCTTCAAACACTTCAAGTGCTTGACTCCCTTCGACTCTGCACATGCTTACAACAACAGTCTCTAAATACTTCTCTTAGGTCCACAACTCTGAGACTTCACTCGGCCTGCGCACTCCTTGCATGGCTCCTGTGCCTAACTGCACTTCTGAGTGACTGAGAACAAAAGCTACTCTATCTGAGCTTTCAGAGATAAACCTCGGAACCCCTTTGTCAATGCACTCCTTGCGGACAATTCGACTGCACTCCTTGCAGGAACTCTTGCTCAGACAGAGAAACAATTGAAACTCATTTCCCTTACTCTCTCTCTCAGATTTTAGACATTCAACAAGAAATCATTCATACATAGCATAAAATCAATTGCATGATAGAAAGAGTAAAACATTCATGAGCATAACATTCAAGAATGCATACACAGAAAATATATGAACACCGTGAGTCTGAATCATAGCTTTCTTGTATTAATTCAGAACTTCTATACATGGAGTCTGCTACACAGCTCTTTGCTTCTCCCCTATGCTCTTCATAATATTCATGCTTATGTTACAATACACAATGAGGGTGTCTATATCCCATTTCCCTCTTGCGCTCTAAAACTATCTAATCTAACATTCAATTCCATCTACTTGCATTAACTACTATAAATGCCTTCTACCTACTAAGGATGAGAGCGGATCGCTCAAGGTCTGATTACATTATACAAGGGCGCTCCTTCTTAATGGCTTCATTAATATTTTAAGACATTTTCAAAATTTGTGTTGGGCGCTTTTCCAGCTGTCTTTTGCTTCCGCGTTGGCTCGCTTGAGATGCTCCTGCATCAAGGAGCAGTCTAGTGTCGAAACTCCCGAACGCCAGAGTTATGGAGTTGATCTAGACCATTGAAGCTGGAAGGACACATGTCCATAGATCCACAGTTATCTGGGAGACTGGATATCCAGCTAATTAAGAGAAACGTAAGTTTCCCCTGAAGCTCTATGAGGTGGAGTAAATCCTAGTCATAGAGGTTGGGTACACGTGGCGATAGATCTGATGTGGTTCAGAGGGAAAGCTAGGAGATACACACCAAAATCCTGAAATGTCTAATTTCTGAAGTAACCAGGACCGTTGGATGGACGAGTACCTGGTGAATGATCCCATGGTCTAGAGACTTTGTACTCTAGCGTATTTTGGCCAAGGGTTTTCAAAGTGTGAAAATCATCGAAGTCATGAACGTTGGAGTAAATATCGACCATTGGTCAAAGAGGACACATGGCGCAAGATACGAGAGTTTGTAGATTTAGCTCTTCGGGGAATTTGTGTCAAGAGGGTTCGAAAAGCACCTACGCCTGGGGCTGCAAAGTAACGAGAATCGTAGATCTGAGGATCCTTCAGGATCTTCCCTCACCGTTGAATCGCTACCAAGGTCAGTCCGATATTGATGACTCTAGGATATTATAGGTAGTACAATGACAAAACCACCACAACCATCAGATCTAGGAGTTGCAGAGGAGGACCATCGGATCAACGTCCGGTTAAGCTCTGACCATCGAATCTTAGTAAGGCCAAATCATCGACAAGGAACCATTGCAAAATTTAAAGGATGAATTAACTACCACATAATTGTGGTTATGCAATCCTCAATGACTATCAATCATAACCTGTTCCCAAATCGATGGAACCCATTGGCCCTTTCGCCAACATGCATCTTCCATTACGAAAATCGATGATGAGTTTAAATATTGCACTAGTCGAGACTCTGCAATCCTTCTTAGGCATCAATTTTCACCATCAATTTAATCACAACCGTTGAATGAAACCTGTTGAAGCCCCAAAGTAATGGAGTTCATAGATCTAGGGACTACATGGACCCTTACCGACTGTGGGATCGAAGGGTTGGGCGAAGATCAGTCCACGACAACGTGGCATCCTGACATCAATCAAGATGACATAGACCCATTTATGTATGCCATGTGTCACCTAGATTTGTGCGTCTGTAGACCCCATGGACCCCTTAGACTGTGACATGTGTCACCCCCTATAGGGGCCATGTGTAAGCTCTATCTTTCCACATGGATCAATCTCAGACCCCTTCAGAATTTTCTAGTACAACACTCTGGGGGAGTGAATATGATAACCCTCTGGCACTTCCGAAGTCCAAAGTCCCAAAGTAAATCATGACTATTGATCGTTGGCCACGTGGAGAAATATCAGGCTCCTTCGTACTTCGCTAGTCCGACGCTCCAGAGGAGTGAATATGTTAAACCTTTGGGACTCCCAAAGTCCGGAGTCCCGAAGTAAATCATGACCATTGACCATTGGCCATGTGGAGAAATCTCATTATCCTTCGTACTTCACTAGTCCGGTGCTCCATAGGAGTGAATATGTTAACCTTCTGGGACTCCCGAAGTATAGAGTCCCGGAGTAAATCGTGGTCGTTGACTGAATGGTCACGTGGAGAAATCTTGAGACACCTTGTAACTCTGCTAGTTCGACACTTCAGGGATGTCACATGAGGGAGTGACAAATATCTTTGAAGTCTCGAAGCCCCTTTCCAACCATAGGATGTCGGTGGATGTTGTGGACTGTCGATTTCCTCCGTCGTTCAACGATTATGGAATTCAATCTTCAGGAGGAACGTCATACAAGGTTATTGGAACCTCTGGAGTATAGGAGCTTCCAAGTCCCGAAGCCATCACTAAGAATACTTTTACCCCCTAGTTTTTATCGAGAGGTCACGAGGAGGACCCCGCTAGATGGTTCAAGTGCACAATAAGAGTTGTATGTTTCTGGAAGATATTTAAGAGGGTCTTGCTTAAATAAGTCACTAAAATTAAACCAGGGAAAGTGAAAATTCGATGCCCCACACCTAGAAAGGCTAATTAGGGATTGGGTGTGTGACAAATTGGTATCATAGCATGGAAACAACACTTATCCTACATGGGCTCATGTTCGAGTCGCATAAAAATATTATTAGATAACTTATGGGGTAACACCCTACCTTACCCCTTTTGTTGATTGATAGATGTTTTGGAAGTTTGCATTGGAGGTGGATACTATTTCCAAATAAAGAACTGACTTCACCTTGCAATGATATGTGTTGTTCATGAATCGGTATATTAGTAACTAAGAGAAAATGTTTTATTTTCACTCAAGCAGTTAGCGAAAAACATGAGAAATACAATGTAAAGGATGGTGACACATCATGAGTTGGGGGAGAGCTCCCACAATAGAGAGGAAGAGTCTCATGACAGGAGGGTGGTGGAAACCCCTCCAAATTTGGCCGAAACTGTAAGAAGCCTCATGGCATAATTACAGATTTATAAGGCTGACAATGAAAGGATGATCAAAGAGTAGGAAAAGAAGAAAGAAATTAATGCAATCCTATTGCAAAGTCTATCAGATATACAAAGGAAACTACAACATGGTCCAACTTCCAGTCATATGGACAGGAATCATACTAACAAAACTCCAAGTCCACCTAAGATACAGAAGCATGGTCCTGAAAGTGGACACAGGAGGAGGAGCACCTCAAAGAAGGTCCAACGTGGATCCAAGAGACATCCAATGGAATATTCCTCTGGTGAGGACACTGACAACTCCAAGGAATCTTCTAGTGGTAAAACTAGTTCCCATTCTCAGACAAGAGGGAAGAAGAGGAAAAATTCCAAGAGTCGTGACCCTGAAGAATTCAATAAATCCAAACCACCCACCTCCGATAGAAATATTAAGAAGGGGGGAGAAGCGAAAGTTTGGCTACTTGTCTTGAAGAAGTACTTCAGAGTCCATGACTACTCTAGAAACTTAAAGGCTCGGATAACCATTTTCAACCTAAATGAGAAAGCTTCCATTTGGTGGGAAGACCTTAGGAATGTGAAAGGAGTCCATGATAAGGACTTGTCATGGAAACAATTTGATAAATACTTCAAGAAGAAGTATATGTTAGAAAAGTACTTTGATGGGAAGACCAAGGAGTTCTATGAAATCAAGCTCGGACAACTCACCATAGATGAGTATATCAACAAATTTCTCGAGCTGATGATGTATGTACCCTACATAAAGGATGAAAAGGTAAAAATGCAAGAGTTTATTAGTGGATTACCTCAGCCCTACCAGGACAGAATTGAATTTGATGAGCCAAAGACCTTAGAAGATACTATTCGAAAAGAAAGATATCGCTGTGAGGAATTCAAGAGTAAGACAAAACCCCGTGAAAACTGGAAGAAGAAAAAAAATTCAGAATTCAAGAAGAAGGGGTTTACATCCTCATGATTTAAGAACCTTGGTAAGATCTCTAGGATGAGCCTTCCTGCTAGAAGTGTGTATCAGCAAAATTTTCCATCCCAGAGTGTAAATAAACCATTCAGAGAAACTCCAAGTAAGATTGATAACACGAAGAGTGAAACCTTGAAATGTTGGGGTTGTGGAGAGAAACATCTGTTGATGGATTGTACGCATAGGCAACAGAACCGTGGGAGGGTCTAAAACATCCAAGAGGCTACCATAGTCAATGACGTGGCTAGGAGCCTACCACAAATTGATGCAACCTTGGATAATAGACAAGCTGACCACCAAGCTTCAGTGGTGGAGATGGAAGGTACAATTTCCAACCATCCTATTTCCATTTTAATTGAACCTAGTTCTAATTTGAGTTATGTTGCCCCTCAAACTATTAATAAATGTAATTTTCAACAAGTTGAACATGTTAAATCATGGATGGTACAACTAGCCACTAGAACCAAAAGAAAAGTAACATAAGTCATACCATCATGTAAATTCATTATGAGTGGATTTCCCAACCAAGCGAGCCTAAACATATCTCCTTTAGGATCTTATGACCTGTTGATTGGGATGGATTGGTTGGCTTCTCACAAAACCAAATTGGATTGTTACAGTAAAACCTTGGAGTGTGAAAATGAAGAAGGAAGAAGGGTAACCCTACAAGGGATTCAAAATCATGTCTTAGTGAGACAAATATCAAGCCTCCAAGTGAAGAAGTATTGCAGAAAGGGATGTCCCTTGTATGCAATACAAGTACTAAACTCTATTGATAATGACAAACCCATCCTAGAGAACCATCCCATATTAAGAGAATATGAATATGTATTCCTAGAAGAGGTACCAGGTATACCTCCAAAGAGAGATATTGACTTTTCAATAGAACTTGTACCAGGGGCAGTACAAATTTCTAGAACACCCTATAGGATGATTACACCAGACCTATTTGAGCTCAAACTCCAACTGAAGGAGATGTAGGACAAAGGATACATACAACATAGTGTGTCTCCATGGGGAGCACCAACCTTGTTTGTGAAAAAGAAAGATGGAACACTCAGACTGTGCATAGATTATATACAACTCAATAAGATGACCATCAAGAACAAGTATTCCTTGCCAAGGATCGATGACTTGTTTGACGAATTAAGGGATGCTACAACATTCTCCAGGATTGACTCGAGATCTGGGTACCATTAGGTCCAAATCAAAGATGAAGACATCCACAAGACAACCTTTAGAACAAGATATGGCCACTATGAATTTGTGGTGGTGCCATTTGGGCTTACCAATGCACCAACCACTTTTATGTGCTTAATGAATAATGTATTCAAAAATTTCTTGAATAGAATCGTGTTGGTCTTCATTGATGATATCATAATCTATTCCAAGAATAGGGAAGAGCATGAAGAACATCTCAAGCTTGTACTCCAAGTACTAAGAGAGCATCAGCTCTATGTTAAGCTCGGTAAGTGTGACTTCTTCCAGAAACAATTCCACTACTTAGGCCATGTTATTTCTAGCATTTGACCCTGAGGAGTGGAATTTGACCCTGACAAGATGTATATGATATCAGATCCTTTATGGCCCTGATAGGATATTATAAGAGATTCATAAAAGGATTCTCCAAGATTGGTTGCCCAATCACCTCCCTTCGGAAAAAGGGGGTTAAATTCATTTAGACATCAGAATGTGAGGAAATATTTCAAGATCTGAAATACTTGATAACAAATGCACCTGTGTTGAACATTGCATACCAAACAAGGACTTCCTTGTGTGTACAAATGCCTGCAAGGAATGGCTTGGAGGAGTCCTTATGCAAGAAGGACATGTCATTTGCAACAAATCCAAAAAAATGAATGAGTGTGAAATTAATTATGTGACCCATGATATGGAATTGGCTACCATAGTGCATGATTTAAAGATGTGGAGGCATTACCTCTTAGGTAGGATATTTGTACTAAGGACAAACCATAGTGGATTGAGGTATTTGTTTGACCAACCAAAACTCAATGTGAGACAAGCCAGGTGGATGGATCTCCTTAGTGAGTTTGATTTTGAAATCAAACATATCAGAGGAAAGGAGAGTAGGGTGGTTGAATCCCTTAGTATAAGTATGGAAGTAGTTCACTTGGCAGCTATAAGCACCAGTGAATCAGACATCAAAGAGAGATTTGAAACTGCACAAGAAACATATTCATTTTTCAAGACCATGACATCATACCTAAAGAAAGATCCTAGAGGGATAGAGTATGAAGGTTATCAGATGCTTAATGATGACTTGCCGACTTACAAGGGAAGATTATACATTGCACCATGTGACGACTTGAAGAGGTTCATAATGGATGAACTACACAAAAGACAATATACTGGTCATCCTGGTTATCAAAAAATGATCACAGCCACTAGTAAACTATTTATTGGCCAGGACTGAAGAAGGACATAGCTGATTATTTGGATAAATGTCTAGAATTTTAGCAAGTTAAGATAGAACACCAACATCCAATAGGTTTGTTATAGCCCCTAACAATCCCCGAATGGAAATGGGAAACCATCTCCATGGATTTCATCACAGGATTACCAAGGTTAACCAAACAGAACAATGTCATCGTGGTGGTTGTGGAAAAACTAAGCAAGGATTCTCACTTCATACCCATCAAGTCAACTTACAAGGACCACATGTAAGCTCTATCTTTCCACATGGAGAAATCTCAAGCCCCTTCGGACTTCGCTAGTTCAACGCTCTGGGGGAGTGAATATGTTAACCCTCTGGGAGTCCTGAAGTAAATTATGATCGTTGACCATTGGCCATGTGGAGAAATCTCAGGCTCCTTTGTACTTCACTAGTCCGGCGCTCTAGAGGAGTGAATATGTTAACCCTCTGGGACTCCCAAAGTAAATCATGATCATTGACCATTGGCCACGTGGAGAAATCTCAGTCTCCTTCATACTTCGCTAGTCCGGTGCTCTAGAGGAGTGAATATGTTAACCTTCTGGGACTCCCGAAGTCCGGAGTCCCGGAGTAAATCGTTTTCATTGAATGAATGGTCACGTGGTGAAATATCGAGGCACGTCATAACTCCGCTAGTTCGACACTTCGAGATGTCACATGAGGGAGTGACAAATATCTTTGAAGTCTTGAAGCCCCTTTCCAATGGCGTTGTATGACGTTCCTCCCGAAGACCAAATTCCCAGATCGTCGAATGGCAGAGGAAATCGACAATCCACAACATCCGCCGAGATCCTATGGTTGGAAAGGGGCTYYAAGACTTCAAAGATATTTGTCACTCCCTCATGTGACATCTCGAAGTGTCGAACTAGCGGAGTTATGACGTGCCTCGATATTTCACCACGTGACCATTCATTCAATGAAAGTGACAAATATCTTTGAAGTCTTGAAGCCCCTTTCCAACCATAGGATCTCGGCGGATGTTGTGGATTGTCGATTTCCTCTGCCATTCGACGATCTGGGAATTTGGTCTTCGGGAGGAACGTCATACAACGCCATTGGAACCTCCAAAGTATAGGAGCTTTGAAGTCTCGAAGCCATTACTAAGCATACTTTTAGCTCTCGATTTTTAGCCCAAGGTCACGAGGAGGACCCCACTAGCTAGTGTGCACAGTAAGAGTTGTATGTTTCGAGAATCTTTTTAAGAGAGTCTTTCTTAAATAAGGCATCCAAATTGAACCAAGGAAAGTGAAAATTCGATGCCCCACCCCTAGAAAGGCTAATTATGGGTTGGGTGTGTGACAATATAACCCACTAAATTTGTATGACCAT
>JASDQU010881788.1:34518-45336 GCA_032191745.1 Picea mariana
CTAGATCTATCTGCATTGTTGCTTGGCATTTGACTGGGTTATCAAGGATTTTCAGGGATGTGTCAAACTTGTAGTCGATTCACTTCTAATGATTTTCTCTCATCAAATATTGGATTTTTTTTTTCGTAAAAACAAACCTCACGAAAACTAAATCAGATGAAACAGAATCGATATGCATACCTCTGAAGCCAGCGTTATTAATAAGCACATCGATTCTGCCGAAACACTGACAAGCAACTCCCACGGCCGCATCAACAGCCGCATCGCTCTGGCTGATATCAAGCTCCACCGCCATGGCTTTGACGGGTGGTCTTCTGTTGGACTGCCCCTCCAGTGAGGCAGGTGATGAAGTATTGAGCTTGTCAATCTCCTCGCAGAGAGAAATCAAGAGGTGGGTTCTTCGAGCAGTGGCCACGATGTTGCATCCGCGCCTCGCGAAACTCAACGCAAACTCCCTTCCAAGCCCCGACGACGCGCCAGTCACCATAACAACCTTCCCTTCCAATCCCTTCTCTAAAGAATACGCGCTTCTCTCAACCTTCCTTTCCATCGGAATACAGTTATCCTTTCTTTCTCAGAGTGTATCAATGTGGAAGGAAATCCAGCGCACTTGTGTCAAAATGATCGCACGCAATCTAAAGCCAAACCACTCATCTATTTATGCATGCGAAACTGAAATCACCATTAAGTGCCGGCTGGTGTGAATTAAATGCGAGGTAACGCCATATCTTTATATAAATAATAATAATAACAATGCAATGCCGGTAGATATGAGGGTTTCCTCTTCCGAAGTTGAAGGTCGGTCGTTTCTTCTGCCACCTAATTAGTCGGGGGATGAAATGGATATTCAAATTTCAACTGCGAAAATATCGTTAAACGGGTGGAAAATCCGCGAGTCCTGCGACCCGGGCTGGCAGTTGCAGCGGCTGCTGGTGCTGCTTCCTATATTCGTCTTTTATCTTCTGGCATTGACTAACTTTTGTCGTTTCTTGGGATGCAGTCAATTTTATTTATTTTGTGTGACTCGTGTCATTTATTTTGTGTCGTGTCATTTGTAACCTGTAGTTTAAAGTTCTACTAAATGATTATTTTTCGGTCATATTTTGAGGGAAAATTTGCTTGAAATTCGACGAAAATTCAAATCCCCTTAGTCTTTCCTAAAAATATGGGTCAAATCAAATCAAGCCTTATGTGATTTTCTCTCTTTCCTAAAAATCAAGGGATGATTGAGGATTAACTAAAGGCGTAGTCCAAAGGGCTTACGATTTGGCCCTTTCCCGCCTGTCGTCCGATCTTTGATTCCGGCAACTTTTGGTCATTCATATTCCAGTGGCGTCAACCCAACTGTCGTCTCCACCTCCGTCGAGTTATCAGGTTGACATGGACGTTGGTATATCCAACCCTTTAATGTTGCAGGTACCTGAACAGTTCCGCTCCCATTTCAAATTTTCGTTTTGCCTCCCATGCTCTCTCTTGTCCCTGTTCTCTGGTTGGATTCCTGTAATTCTACAGCATGAACTTAATCTAAGAATTTTAAAGGGGCATTCCACAAGCGTGAAATTGCTTGAATTTTCCTCCAAAGAGGTCTCTACTTGAAGGTATCTGTAATTTTCTCTTTCTACATCAGGAAGATTACAATCTCTGTTGTGTTCAAAATGCGTTGGGTTTGAGAATGTCGTTAAGACAGTGGGGGTCTTGAGAATCTTCACTTCAAAATGACTTTATAAGAGTCTTGTGACCACACTATACCACTACCATACCATTCCACAGAAGAAGAGTGAGTGTTTATCCCTGAGCTTTTATTTGTTTGGGCTTATTGGTTGTAGTTCAATATCTGTTTCTGAGTGCTCAAGAGCTAAAGATTTGTTTAGACTTATTGAAATGGTTGTAGCTCATCTGTTTCTGGGTGCTCAAGAGCTAAAGATTTGTTTGAGCTTATTAAGATGGTTGTAGCTCAATATATGTTTATGGGTGCTCAAGAGCTAAAGGGGAGAGAGGATGAAGACGGTCTATACTTTGTTAAAGCAAGGTTTAACTCGGTCCTGCTTATAATGGGTGTTGGGCCGGTGAGCTATTTGGGTATTTTTGAAATGGTATGGAAGCATAGGAGGGCACGTTCTTATTGTCAAGATATGGAGGCATAGGATGCATATCAAAGGGCGCATAAAGCCCAATGTCCTAAAAAATCCATGACCAATGTGTTTCACAATACAAGAGGTAATGTTATTATATTCCTTTATTTGTTTGGATTCACTAAATGGGTTCTGTTTTATTGACTTTGATTGAAATAGGTGTCATTTGTTTTACCTTAATTGAAATGGGTTTTCATCTCTTCAAACAACATTGAACTCATTTGCCCTCCACTTAGATGGGTTTCATTTGGTTATAAAATCAATGGAACATACTGCACATTAGTATTATATGGTGGGATGATCTCCACAAACCAACAGTCAAAACTATCCATGTTAAAAAGTTCCTTGATGTTCGAGGACTCTTCTATCTTCTTGGATGAATCTTACTTGTGGAAGATATGGAAATTAATGGAGTAAGTTGTATCAAGCATTGTCAATTGATTGGTTTTTACAGAGCACTTGTGGCTATACAAGGGTAATTTTCTTAAAACTTGTGGCTATATAAGGGTAATTTTCTTAAAGCTTGTTGATAATATGTCATTCATTATTTTTCACTTAATCAACCTCAAATACTTTTAGGGAAGGTGTTTCAAACCCTTAACCTTCACTATGAAGAAGCTAAGAATGGAAAAGTAGCAATGGATTACTTCAAGCGAGACAAAACACATGATCTTTTGTTAATGGAAAAAGAAATGTATATGATGGACATGCATGAGGTATATCAATTTTAAACTTGTAAAACATATGATCTTGAAATTTTCTTTCATTTTGCCTTCATGTGTGAGCTTCTAAATTAATCATCTCAACCATATCAATATTTTTTACTTTGGGTTCCCCTTCTAACTCATCTTACCACATAAATGATTCATTTTATGTCACGCAACAAGGCAACTAATATCAATGGGAGTCAAGACACCCATTGTTGCACTTACAGGAAATACTACTTTGCAATCTGACAAAGACCTCTTCTTTGAAGTTGGTGTGGATGATTTTCAAACAAAGGTATGTATTTTGCCTTCATGTCTGAGCTTCTAAATTAATCATCTCGACCATTTCAATTTTTTTTCTTTGGTTTCCCCCTCTGATTCATCTTACCATGAAAATTACTCATTTTATGTCATGCAACAAGGCAACTAAGATCAATGGTTGTCAAGACACCCATTGTTGCACTTACAAGAAATACCTTGCAATCTAACAAATACCTCTTCTTTGAGGCCAGTGTGGATGATTTTCAAACAAAGGTATGTAACTACTTGTCTGACATGTTCTTCAAGCTTGATTTTCCTTTAGGTGGTGTGCATTCTAGTGTGGTTATTTATTTATTTTGAAAAGATGTTGGATATTTGTTGCCATTGCATCCAAATTTTGATTTATGTTTGGTATCTATATTATGTCGCCCCTGTGCAGCATCTGTCTAGAGACAAACTTGTGCAATTACTAGCTCGATATGGTTTTGAGGATTGTGTTGGCAACATAAGAGATTGAAAAAATTTAAAGGCTTCATTGCATTACACCCATGGCCTCCTTATGAAAAATCAGTGCAGATTGTAGGTTGTCTACTTTGTAGGTCTTTATTGTTGGTGTGATCAGCATTATTGCAGTGCTTTGATTAAGTGATTAGAAATATAGTTGTAGGGTTTCCAGGTTTTTGTAATACAATAATCTTCTTGAGAAACACTGTGAAATTTTCTCCATCTCAAGGATGATGGGCTAGAACTAGAAGTAAAAACACAAAGAGGTTGTGAAAAGTGCATTAAACGATTTAAATCAAGTCAATATTTTTTCAATCAACAATGTCAATGCTAAAGTTGCAACACTATTGAAGAATGAACAAGTGAGAAGGAATACAATTTCTCTCAACCACTGATGCTAGACCCAATTGACCTTCTATGATGGACTTTGCCATGGGAAGCTAACAAAATTACATATGCAAAGAATAATTTAAATTTATGTATTACAATGGAAAAGTTTGAGATTCAAATTAAGAATGGTCTTCAAAGTCATTCACAATGCTTTTGTTCGATGGTATGTATTGTGATGGATGCACTAGTAATTTCTGATAAAATCTTATACTTTCGGGAATTCCTTCTCAAGATCAATTACTCATTGGCAACAGGCTAGGATCGAGAACAAGACCATGAGAGAGCTTTTATTATTTTAGTGGAACCACTGCTCCATTTTGTTGAAAGTGTTTCCACTTTCTAGGAAATGTCTATAGTCAAAGAATGTAATTATACTCACTTGTAGCTCATCAATAGACATGGTTTGTTTATTTTGGAAAAAAAGAACAAGTGGACTTTGTGGGAAATACCCATGCAAAGTTTTAGCTCTTCCCCCATATGGGGGGCATGCACAATTTCTATCCACCAAGAATTGTTAAATCATGCTATTAATTTCATCTTGTTATTCAAAAAATGTTTTAAAGACTTCTTGTTGGCAGGTATCTCACAAATTCATCATGGTTATTCAAAATATGTTTTGAAGTCTTCTTGTAGTTAGGAGTGTATGAGAGAGCACTTTTGTATTGTTGTCCAACTATTTAGCTTGGCTTCAACTTTGGATAACCAATCTTCCCATGAGGCATTCCTCAAAGCATTCTCCAGAAGGGGTGCTCCAAGATATTTGGAGGGGAGGGAACCCCTTTGGAACCCAATAATTTTTGTGATATTGCATTGGATATTCAGAGGGGTATTAAAGAAGGAAATATGAGATTTTCTTTGGTTTATCATAGCTCTCAATGCCAGCATAAAGGTATCCAAAATGAGCTTGAGTGCATGAGCTTTGCGAACTATGGGTGCCCCCATTAGCAATGTATCATCTACAATTTGCAGGTGGGATAGGGGGGTCAGACTTTTGTTGTAGCTTAACCCCTTTTATCAGGCCAGACCTCAAGGTAGACTTAAGACTTATGCCAAGTCCTTATGCTACGAGGGTGAATAGAAAGGGAAATAACGAGTCCCCCTATCTAATTGCTTGGGAAGGATTGAAAGTTTATGAAGAAGGCTATGGAAACCAAATTTTTGACCTAAGAAATCTAATAATGACAAAATCCAAAGGTCGCTAGCAGTTGTTGTAGAAAATCCTGACTTAGTCTATCATATGCCTTAGACATATCCAATTTGATCAACATGCCTATGGATTTGTTGATTTTTAGTGAGTAGATAGTTTCGTGAGCAACAATGATAGCATCCAATATTTGTCTTTCTTTGACATAACCCCCTTGTTCTTGAGATATTATTTTGGCCATGATAGGTTTCAGACGATTGGCTATGTTTTTGGTGATAATCTTATAAATGACATTGCGAAGCGAGATAGGCCTAAACTTATCGGCCATATTAGCATTGTGGTCTTTAGGGATTAGAGTGAGGAAAGTAGAGTTAAAATCCTAAAGAATATTCCATAACATTATGGAATCCTCCACAACTTCCCAAACCTCTTTGCCCACCACCGACCAACATGATTGAAAGAAGCCTAATGTAAACCATCTGGACTTGGTGATTTTCCTAAAGTCGTGTCATTTACTATTTGAGTAACTTCCTCAAAGGAGATAGGATGCAATAAACTTAGAATCTACTCATGGGAAACGAGAGGGGGGATGGAACTTATAAGTGTTTGGATGGCTTCTTGTCTATTCTCTAGAGGTTTTGTTAGCACCTAATCAAAGTGATTTTTAAGCTCCCGTTCAATGTCCTTGTGCCTTCCTATCTTTTCCCTTGACATTGACTTGAGAGTAACAATTCAATTATGGTTCCTTATATTAATCATAGAATTATGAAAGAATCTAGAGTTTTTGTCTCCTTCTCTAAACCATCAAATCCTGGATTTCTGTCTCCAAAGGATCTCTTCCTTCTTTGCTCGAGTGTCAATTTCCTTGTTGAGGTGGTTCTCTTGGGTTGCACGTTCATGTGTTCTTCCTTATTTAATAATGATGGTATATAGTTTTTCCATGTCCTTTTCTGGTTGGTTTTGAGCTTGAAAGATGTTACCAAATACCTTTTTCTTGACTTATACTAGCTTATGTTGAAATTGATACACCCACGATCCTAGGATGAGGGCCACTTGCATCCAATAGGCCTTTAAATTGTACATAAACTTTGGGTGATCCAGCCAAAAAATTTCAAATCTGAAAGTATTTGGTCTGGGAGTGAAAGAACTGCCCCATGAAAGGCTTAATGGCCAGTGGTCAAACCCCAAAAAAGAGAGGATTTCTGTTGCAATGGAAGCTTTCCTCTAAAGGAGAGATTTTGAGACTAGAAATCAATCCAACCTCACTACAATCTAGTTGTCTCCTCCCCTTATGCTGTTCCATTTATGGCAACCATTACTAGTTTGGATGTCAACTATCCTCAATTTTTCAATGGTTTCCTTGAAGGCTAAGATTTTAGTATCCAATTTTCGTTGGCCTCCCTTTTTTCTTGTAGGGAGGTAATCATGTTGAAGTCTCCACTAAGTATTCATAATCTCTCTCAGAGTTTGTAGTGAGTCTAGGAAGATTTTTTTGAGGGTTGGGTTGGATGGGCCATAAGCATTGGTGATGAACCCCTGGTCCTAAGATCCAATCATGATGTAGTTGGTTGAGATGAAGTTGATTGTATCCAATCTGTTATCAATAGTGACTTGGGTTGGGTCCCAAAGTATAGCTAGTCCACCAACAAACCAGTGATAACCATAGCTAAGATATCATTGCCTTTCCAACATTTTGGGGCTATAGTGAGCATGGAGTCTTGGTCACATTTTGTCTCTTGAAGTATAACTATTACAAGATTTTCTTAAGTTATTCTCTTCCTTAGCATGTGCTACTTACTAGGGGCGTTGAGTCCTCTTATACTCTAAGAAATAACCTTCATTTTAAACTTTTGGTTGAGAGGAGTGTTAGAATATGAATGGATGCGCTCGTTTTACCATTGACAATATCACTATTGTCACCCAACCATAGGCCGAAGCCACCCTCCAAGCACCTTAACCTTGATTGAGAATCATTCCAGAAGCAAACCCTATGCTAGATAGCCAAATAAAGGGTAGCGCACCTTTCCCCAAGGATAGCGCATCAAACAAGAGCTGATCAGATAGTCCAAACCCTAACCAAGAGATAGTCCAAGCCAAACGTGATCTGCTAGTTGCAACTGCAGCTCTCCTCTAAACCTGTGCACAAACTGGGTAACTGCAGTGCGCACAAGTGTTGCTCTGCAATTCTGAGAAATGCCTGCCAGAATGAAGACTGGCCTCTTGTATTTATACTAATTCTGGCTAACTTCCTGGGCTGACTTCTCATTCTAGGTATCTGTCTGTTCAGTATATATTATTTCTTCTGGCCGACGTCTTCTCTTGGAGGCTAATAACCTAATACAAATTATCCTCTTGAGTCGACATGTCTTCTGGGGTTATTAGCCAACTCATTAGGGTTTCTTCTTGCTTCCCGAAATATTCTATTCTCGTCAGGTTTACATGTGGAGGTAATACCTCCCGCAGCTACCATAATATCAACATTCCCTCCTAGCTAGGGAGGTATTACAGGTAATGGTCTTGAGCAAAAACAAACCATTTACCTGGTAGCATCAACATAGTCATATAGACTATCAATGTCATCAACTGCATCATCTCTCGAAACCATACTCCATCTGAGTAATCAGACATGATGTTGTATAAGTGACTCACTCCATAGAGTGACACAAGAACCATTCTTCTAATCCGGACATATGTCCTAGAAGAATAAATGTCCTGGACCATTTTTCGTCTAGGAAATCTTTGTCCATTGATCATCCATCTAGCTGATAATCATTTCCAACACTGTTGATAGTCTTCAAGGCAATCAGAACAATATCATTCAATAGAACACAACTGTGTCTATCCATAGTAGTACACAACTACAATCCAGTGGTACACTAACATACCAAGTAGCACACAGGTACTTTATCAGTGACGTATAGTCACAAACAGTGGAACACATCCACCACAGTAGTATACATCTACTGTCTAGAGACATACAGTCTTCATAACAATCATCTTATATCAACCTGCACAGAAACAATGTTATGATATAAACTGAATCATCTGGGCCATTCTTCCACTCACATCTGTGAGATCTTGGAAGAGTATCTGCCCTCAGAAGGTCAAACATCAATGATGAGCTATCTGGACCGTTCTTCTCAATCAAGGAAGAATAATTGTCTTGATTTTTGAGCCTAGACCATTCCCCACCCTAGGTTATTCCTCCGACACTAGACAAAGTGTAACCTGGAGAGAATGAGTCTGCCCTAAGGAATGTATGTCCCTGATTGCTGAACCTTGACCATTCCCCACCCTAGGCCATTCCTCCAGCACTAAACAAAGTGCAACCTGGAGAGAATGAATCTGCCCTAAGGAATGATTGTCCGGACCATTTCCAAAGGAAATGACTGTCCTGCACCAACCTCCAAAACAGACCATTCCCCATGTTAACCACAATGGGAAATCATTGTCCGGCGAGGCGGGCCAGTCTTCTTGAGTAACCCTCAAGAAGAGAGACTGCCCTAGACCACTTCCCATGTTAACCACAATGGGAAGTCGTTGTCTATGGTACATTAGCAATCTGGACCATTTTTCGAACTGGAAAATGTTTGTCCGTCAGAAATCTCAATCCACTTTCCGAACTGGAAAGAATCTGCTCATCCTGGACCATTTTTCGAACTGAAAAATGATTGTCCATCAATCAATAATACATTAGTGCTCCCTCCCAACCTGGGAGTCATCTCTTTTTTTTTCAATAAGGAAGTCGTCTCCACGAGCTCCAGCTTGAGTACACAAACTCTTTCATCTTGGATAGAAGCTTTACCAAAAATGTTTGCTTATCTGCTCATCTATGGAGATATGTATTGGAGAACCACTTTCTCCTTTCTAGACTTCATCATGGATAATGTAATGCTTGATTTCAAATGTACTTCGGTCTGGAACACTGGTTTTCTCTAAAGGCTTCATGTAGCTCTGATCAATAAAATATATCATTGTTTGAAAACTGGAACATATCCATGTGGCACTTCTTCTGTCATCATGAGATCTTTGTCATGGATTGGTAATCCATCATCCTGATCTTCTGAGTAATCATTCTGATACAATATCTCTGTTATAAAAAAACCTTCACCACACTTCTGCTGTGCATTGGAGGTTCTCCACCAAGTTGTATTCTTCCATCTGCATACAAGGGTCTCTTTCTAGTATGCCTCAAAGCCTTGAGGTTGCTCTGCATGTAAACTCCAACCCATGGATATTGCAGATGATATACTAGCTCATGTAGAGTTATGTCTAGTTTACTGGAACAAGTAATCATCATAGTCTTCTCCCTCCATTTGGGAGAACCTCTAGTTTTGGATCTTGCAATGCTTGCATTCATATACATTGTTCTTCATCACAACTTTCAAATCCTTTGCTTGATTTCTTTTAGTGAGTTCATATCAGGCTAGTAATCTTGTGATTCTCGATATAATGACTGGTTGTTCTGGCTTCTCTTTCTTTCTTGNGTATGCCTCAAAGCCTTGAGGTTGCTCTGCATGTAAACTCCAACCCATGGATATTGCAGACGATATACTGGCTCATGTAGAGGCATGTCTGGTTTACTGGAACAAGTAATCATCATAGTCTTCTCCCTCCATCTGGGAGAACCTCTAGTTATGGATCTTGAAATGCTTGCATTCATATACATTGTTCTTCATCACAACTTTCAGTTCCTTTGCTTGATTTCTTTTAGTGAGTTCATATTAGGCTGGTAATCTTGTGATTCTCGATACAATGACTGGTTGTTCTGGCTTCTCTTTCTTTCTTGGAATCTTCATGATCTTTCTCATGTTTTTCTTTAGCTCTTAGGTCCACGGAGTTTCTTATAGATTCCATGCCCTAAAGATTCCACTTCTTTCTTTCATCATAGGATCACGGATGTGGATGGACAAACAGGGATACTTTAAGGCTTCTCTTCGAAGAAGACTTCTTCTAAGGTCGAACTGAACACGTATTGCCTTTCATGGCTGCTACCATGGATATATACTTCATCATCTTCAATGGATCATAGGATTAGCTCCCTCCTAATCCTTGCTTTATGTATGAGTGCATGTTTTTCTTTTGGAAATATATGATCGGCTCCCTCCATCTAACAGAGTCCACGCTTCCATCTACATCCTTATTGTCTTCTACAAAGTGTCATAAGTCTTTCTCCAATTTCCTCTTGATTGTTGACTTCTTTATGTCTTTGCTTCTTCTAAGTTTCTTCAAGATTGATTTATCTTGTAATAGCTTCCACATGATTTGTTTGATGTATTTCATCCTTCCATGGGTATTATCTGACTTGTATAATGATAGCAATCCTTATCTTGTTGTTCTTCCATAGGTATAGTTCTTCTTGGAACATATTATCTTCTAAGAGATTTTTATACAAGATATGCATAGAGACTATGCAAACAAGATATGTACAAGTACTAAGAAGAGTATTGTTACCTTCAGAAGAAGAAATACTTTTCATCCTGCTTAGTCTTCCTTGTAGGTTCCTTTTCTTCGGCAACTGATGCTTTGTGTTTCTCCTTCCTTTTCTTTAGCTCGGGACAATTATTCTTGTAGTGACCATACTTTCGACAGTTGAAGCATTGTATTTCTGAAATATCTTTCTCTTGATTTGGCTTCCTCCTTGAACCAAACTTCCTTTTGTTCCTGAAGTTCTTGAATC
>JASDQU010881790.1:0-10125 GCA_032191745.1 Picea mariana
AAGCATTCGATCCATTTCCGCTTGTCGACCCCATTCTCCCCCTGGAGAATGAAACCCAAGTGGTTGATCTGATCTCTCCATCGGTCGATCCTACTCTCCTGCTAGAGAGTAAACCCGATACTGCCCATGTTTTTCTTGTTGATACAGAATCTACCATGCCGGGGGCTATTCCTCCTTCTCCCGTGGAACCCCCTCCAAGTTATGAGGCCATCCGTTTTGATTGGGGTGTGCTAACTGGACCTCGTCTTCCCTCTCACATTCCTTTCCAGATTACAACATAGGTTTGTGGTCGGGACGTTCCTCAAACACTGATAGACGAAGGTGCATCTGTTAGTATTTTG
Source organism: Picea mariana (assembly GCA_032191745.1). Lineage (NCBI taxonomy): Eukaryota > Viridiplantae > Streptophyta > Pinopsida > Pinales > Pinaceae > Picea > Picea mariana. The sequence continues at coordinate 342 of JASDQU010881790.1, forward strand.
TCCTCTATTTCTTGGCAGGCTTTGGCTTATCCTCAGCTTGCGCCGGTTACGCGGAATCTATTATCTTTTAACAGAAGAACTAATCAACCTTTAGGGACCCTTCCCCAGTTTCCTGTAACTTTGGGAGTGACGCAAACATGCCACACAGGGCACGTTCGCTCCCTCAGGACCTTCTCTTCCTTTGGCCCAACAAGCTAAAATGCTCTTCAAATCCCTTATCGGGACTTTCCTACACCCACAGAACTCTCCTTATGATCTCCCTTTGCTCTATAGGGGAATCGGAAATCGCATGATCACGAGTCTCATGGTCACGAATCCTTGTCTCTTTGAATCCCCGAAACCCGATGGGTAATGACCAATGCTTTGTCGTTCCTGTCGGGAATTTCCTCATCGGGAAATCGGCACCTACGGTGTTGCGGGAACCTTCCTCCTTGATTCTTCGATTCCCGATCTGTGATGGCACTCTCTGCTAGGCCTCCCGGTCCATGTGACCACAATACTCATTGTATCAGGGCTTCGGACTTCATGGGAACGAAGTGTATCGACTTCGCATCCTCAAAATCTCTGATTCTCCGCTCCTTGACACCTTTTGGCGTTGACTCCCTGCGAGGGTCTAACCTTCCAACACCTGTCCTTTTCTCTAGCGCTTATGGCCCAAAATCTTATGGTGATCAGTAAATCGTGTATCGAGGTATCACGATTCCTGTTGCACTAGTTCACGGACCCTTCCAAGTCCCGAAGCCCGATATGGGATGACACCTATCCTCCACTAAATACTCTGGCTGGGGCCGTCGCGTTTCGGGATTTCGCGACTTCTCCTGTCGTGAGTTTCTCGTCACCGGGAATCCCGATATTTTTGATCCCCGATGCACGTGTGAACTCTCTCCTCCACGTCACCGCTTCCTCGTCGCTCTATCGGGTATCGCGAAATCGCGATTTCTAATGCAACAAGCCCGTTGTATGCGGAAAACTCGAAATGCCGAACTCTGACTCTTCTAGATCCACTGACGCGTGTCCCTGCAGATGGATGGTTTAAATCTCCCATCGGGAAATTGCAGATCGCGATTCCAACATGCACGAGTCTCTTGTCCCCGGAAGCCCTGATTCTCCGATGAGCCAAACCCCGATGACTCCCTGGCTCCTTGACACGTATCCTGCCAAGATCAACGACTAGGATCCTTTCTTGGGATTTCAGGACTTTCGAGGTCTCTGATTCTTACCTTATGAAGACCCGATGACGCCGATATATCGATGGTTCTTCCTCTGCTCCTTTGGGCTTAACTCTGGTGCAACTTCTCGGGATCTAACAACTGACGAGATTTCATTGTCTTCCCTCTACGAATCCTGACCGTCGATTCCTCTTTTCCCTTCTTAAGGACTTCTTGGCACGGAAAACCTCCTGTGCAGTCTTCGATAATGATATTCCGAAGGTGCTATACCTCCTGAGCTTTCCCACTCTGATTCTTTCAGAGGAACTTGCGCACACTCCTTGCGCTCAACATTCAACAACTTCCCGAGTGTTGAATCTTTCTGACTCTGTGCACTCCCTRTAGCAGTAGTCTTAGATATCCTTTGCTCAAATTTACAACTGAGACCTTTCTTCGCCTGTGCACTCCTTGCACAGCTTTAGCAACCCACTTTCACTTCTGAGAGCTTTGAGAACAAGAGTCTAACTCCCTGAGCCTCTCGTCAACGCACTCCTTGCGGACGACTTCAACTGCACTCCTTGCAGGAATCCTTGCTCAAAAAGAGAAAAAATCGTAACTCACTTCACCTCCTCTTAGACTTCTATCTTAACACCTGAAATCATACACACAGCAGAACAACAATGCCTAACAGGAAGAAATGTTCATAAATAGAGCATTCAACACACATACACAGAGAGTAACACAACAACCATGAATCTGAATCAACTTCTTCTATTAATTCAATATCTATACATGGGTGTTCTTCTACAGCTCTCTGCTATTCTCCTATGCTCTGGATTCTTCTTACTCCTATTGCTGAACTCTATTACAATGCATAATGAGGGTGTCTATATCCCGTTTCCCTCTTTTTTTCCTATAACTGTCTAATCTACAAATTCAATTCTATCTACCTGCATCTACCACTATAAATGCCTCTGTCTATTTCAGACGAGAGAATATGTCTCGAGGTCTGATTACATTTTTAACAAGGTGCCATATTAAATGATCTCATTTATGTTCAGCGCATCAACTTCAAGGGGAAAATTTAAAAATTCAAAAACTTGCGCTGGACGTCTTCCAGTTGACTTCCTGCTTCCACGTTGGCTTGCTTGTCGTGAGGGATGCTCCTGCATCAAGGAGGGAAAATTTTCTTTATTGATGTCATGGTAGTCCAAGACCCCTTGGATTTTGCTTTACTCCTTGGGTGAGATTATTTCTATGCCATGAAAGATATTGTGTCTACTCTTTTTCGTGTGATATCTTTCCCTCACGATGGACGAGTTGTCACTGTTCAACAACTTTCATTCCTTGATCCCGCCTGGATTGCCTCCCTGAACGGTTCTTATATGCAGACAGTATTTCCCCCACCACAGGTCAATTATGTGGCGTTATCTCCCATGAATTCAACTTCTGATGATTTAGATCCAGTAGTTGACATGGTGATCCCTTCAATAGAGTTGTTAGAGCCTCATCTCTTTACTCCTGTCGAGACCCTTGACATGGTGTCCTCCCAGAGTGTGTTTCTTCCTTCTAATGAAGACCTCTTGGAAGCCATGACCGATTTTTGTCCCTTAACATGGTGTCATTCTAGAGCATTGTCCTCTTGGAATCCATGATCAAGAAGACCCCGAGGATAGTTTTTGCGTCTCTGAGGCAACCTCATTAAAAAATGAAACATAGGTCTTTGAGCATAGTTTTCTAATTTCAAGCTTATTAAAAAATGAAACCACTTACGAGACTATTTTTTCATCTCTGTGGCAACCTCGTTAACAAATAAAATAGAGGTTACGAGCATATTTCTTGTTTCTATTTCAAGCTCGTTAAAAAATGAAATAGTTTTTCCCCCTCTTTGTTTGAGTCAAGTCCTTAGTCTAGTATTTGAAGCTTCATTTCCTCCGCCTTTGTTGTTGGATGAAATGAAGCTTGGGGGGCAATACTCTCATCCTCTAGACTTCATGCTAAAGTAGAGCCGCTGTCTCCTTAAGCTGGGGGCTAAGTACCAACCATCCATGTGTTATGCGTTGGGAAGTTGCAAGCATAGTTTTATATGGTTCAAGCTTGTGTAAAAATGAAACCACTTACCTCAAGTATAGTTCCCTCTAGTTCAGCTTGCGTAAAAATGAAACCAGGTCCAAGCATAGTTTTGTTTTGTTTTCAAGCTTGCGTAAAAATAAAAACAATCCCGAGCTTAGTCTTTGTTCTTTCTCATGCTCGTAAATACATGAGAATAAGTTACCGAGATTAGTCTTTGTTCTTTCTCGTGCTCGTAAATCAATGAGAATGTAATCGAGTATACTTTTATCACTTTTTCGGACTCGTAAAGGATATACAAAAAAGGAACCCCCTGGAGTTCCCTTTAAGCTCTTTTCAGACTCTCTAAACATGAAAAGATTGCCGAGCGATCTTGTTCTTTTCACGCTCATTAAAGTATTTGAAGAAAATGTCTATTGAGCGATAGTTTATCTCTTTTTCGGTCTCATCAAACTACTTTAAAAAAAAGGAACTAAGAGAGTTCTCTTTAAAATGTTTTTCAGAGTCTATAAACATGAAAAACCCCTGAGTTTTCTTTCTTTGGACTCATAAAACAAACATCGAAATGCCCATGTGGGACCGAACCACTCCTTCTTAGGGTTCGTTAAACATACTTCGAGGGACTTGTCCGAAGGATGAGCTTACATTACAAGAATATGTTATCCTCCTCAAGCTTGCATAAAAATAAAGAGGTACTCGCCAGAAATGGTGGGGGAAAAATTGGAAAAGAAATGTATCTAAACCTGTATTCTGTGGAAGAGTCACTTTTGAACATGACACCCTTTCACTCGCCTTGTGTCTAGGTTGGAAAATCCACTTGTCTCCTGATCATACTCCTATAAGATTACAAATTGGTTTGTGATCCTTGTTGTTGAGTCAGTATTTCCAAGACAGTTGTTGTGTCGTCAATATGTTCAAAAAGATGTCCAACCCGAAAAGCCTTCTATTGCGTCGGCCATTTATGTAGTCCTTAAATCCTTCTATTGCGTCAGCCATCCTTAAGTCAGTCCTGAATCACTTGTTACTCTAATCTACATCAAATATTGTTACTTGTTTCATGTCATTGATGGGGGATACATTAAGGCCTTCATGTGACAGGTCTTTTCCTATCGACTTCAACTCATTATCTAGGAATTAGACTTAGAAACTAATTGGTTCCTTGGAACTTGCATTCCTCAATGGCAAGTTTCCTCGCTTTCGACAGTGGGTTTTCATTATTGACCTCTAATCGGGAGATTTCGTCGAGTGTTCGACTTCAACTCATTAACTCGCATTCATTGGATTGTACTAGAGTACCTTGGGAGTCATTGACATTAATGGTGATTTCCCTCGCACTTGTTAACGGTTCTCATCATTGACCGGTAATCAAGTGGTTTCTACCATGTTCGACTTCAACACATGCATTCACATGGTTAGATTTGTACTATAGAGTGGTGGAGATGAAGACCCTGGATCTTTTCTAACAGATTCATGTTGTGTTGGAGTATATTCATTTTGTACTGTTGCATAGATCCGCAGTGTATGTCTGGTGGCTATGTTCAAATTTGAGTCTTTAACACATAGATCCACAGTGTATTTAGTGTGTTTGGGGAGATAGCTTTTAGAGCAGAGATCAGTTCGGTCAGAGAATTCAGAAACTCTTGAATTACCCTATTTTTGTTTCCGGGTTCAAGGAAAGCAACTAAGAAAACTATAGGATCTTCAATTTGCTATCTCCTTTGCTCCCATGCATGCACCTGTACAAACCCTATTAGTTTTGGTGGCTATGTTCAAAATTGAGTCATATCCACCTGGATCCACAGTGTATGTTTGGTGGCCATGACCTATCTTACTTGACATGGATCTTCACATGTCAAAATTTATGCTTTGAGTCATTTGTATTCTGAGTATGGGAATGCCTACCTCAGTGATGATATATTATTGTACTGTATTTCCTTGTTTGTTGGAAGGTTTCCGACCGATTGTTCCTTGTTCCCTACACACACTCGACAAAGTATTTCAGCTATCACTCTGTTCTAACTTCATACTTTGGGGGGATCTCTATTACACATTATTTTCATCATCCTTATGACCGTTAATGATGTAAAACTATATGTTTCCTTATGAGGGGTCAGTGGCCTGAGTTCTTGAAGAAAGAAGAGAGAAGAACTTTTCCTGAGAAAAGAAGTTGCATTTTCCCTTGTAAAAACCCTATAAAAAAGGAAGTTCGCAGGTTTCTATATAGGCAGGGTGCGAGAATGCATGATTCTCACAGGTTGCACCATAGCTGGGTTGCGAGATGTTCGCAGGTTTCTCTATAGGCAGGGTGCGAAAATGCTTACACGTGGGAAAAACAAGTGTTTTCTCGAATCTTCTAGAAGGAGAAATTTCCATGGTGAGGTGGCATTCGAATGGTTTGGATCTTACTCGCTTTCATGATTTAATGGGATCATCCTAACCTCCTCACCTTATCCTCTTCAACTTATAAAAGGAGAGGAGCTCTCATGAAGAAAGTTAGCTTTGGAGCTTTTGGGATTGGCTAAGTTCGATTTGGCTTGGAATTATTAGCTTGGTTAGAGTGGTTTTGGGTTTGGCCTTTGTCAAGATAGATTGTGAATATTATCAGATATGTGCTCTCATAATTATTCGAGTGAAAGTGTGTGGGGAACGAAGGACAGTTGGAAGGGACCTTACGACATCAAGGCCATGGTTGTAATCTCTCTTTCACATTTAATATGATACAGTAATATGATTCTTTCCTATAAAGCTTGTTTTGTTTTACTGTATGATTCCTTGATCGCATACATATGTTTATATTGAGTTTATGCTATTACTATCACTTTGGTTGGTTGTGTTCTTTTGTAGCATCATCATTGTATGAGTGTTGGAATGGAGCTAGTATGGTGATGGTGAGAGGAAGTGACATTTAAACGGTATGTCACCCATCCCTCTTTAGTTAGTAAATTCAATATCTAAAACTTAAGGAAAGCATCATGTTCTGGTGTATTTTGTTCTAGATCCAGGTGGATCTAGGGAGATCAGGTAGTGTCCGCACCTACCGATTTGTCTGATAACACTAGCTAGAAGGAAGAATTTTTAATTTCTTTTGGTTCTGTTGCTAGCTAAAAGGAAGAATTTTTAATTTCTTTTGGTTCTGTTGCTTGACAAATAAGACATAATTTTTACCTATGATTGTTAAAAGAATCATGCTTAATATGATCATGAAGAGACTTCTAATAATCTCAAGAAGGTACTAAGACTCTTACAATACAATAGGGTCATCAAAGGGAGCAGAAAGAAGAAGCCTCAACTATCAACATCATTGATCCACAGGAGTAAAGAATGGAGTCTCAAATTTTGAAAAATTTTGGGTTTGTTTCAGTTGCATGAGGACATACAATGATTTTGGCATGGGGGAATGTTGAGCCTCTAAATTAACATCCCCACTACCCTATTATACTCTTCATTTATACCTTTTTGGCCTACCTAAGCTTGGATAAATGACAAAGAACACTACCATTAGCCATTGATAAGGTCATAAGGTAAAGTATAATTGAATTCATGCATTTTGTGGTTTATTGAGCTAGGAGACTAAATATTTCATGTACTAATGTTTTAATTTGCCACGTGTAACCTTTGACCTCTAGATGAGTCTGGAATTTCTATATCATCTCAGCCATCCAATACTTATGCTCTGGATTGCCACTGTTAGAATCCGGTACCAAGCGCACCTTCCATTCAGATCTGGTACCGAACCATTCACTATCGCGATCCGGTACCAATGGCCGCGGACTATTCTAGTCCAATACCAACCATTTGTGTGTTGTTCAGATACGGTACCATCTACCAAATATCACCTGTCATGATCTGGTACCAATACGGGAAGCAGAGTATACCAAGTTTAGCTCCAAATCATGCCCAAGATAATTGATGGATGTTTGTTGAATCATCAAAGCTCTAGCAAGGCTATGTTAAGTTAGTTTGTTTATTGCTTCATCCTCATACACTTCGTGTTATGAGGATGAAGCTTAAAATATATAACCAAATATATAAATTTGACAATTGACTGATCTGCTAAAGATTTCACCTCCTTGTGTTTCACGACTAAGACTGTTCAAATAGTCATGGCAAGGATGGTGGAAGTAGTAGAGAGATAGCATAAAACATCATGTGAAGCAACATTGCATATTGTAGAACATATTCAGAGTTGAAGTTTAATAGAAGGATGTCATTTATTTCCATGTCTTGATCGTTTATGAATGAATGTGAGTTGAGTTGTTAGCATAGTTTAATTCTATGTTTTGAGGTTTGAGTAAGAGTGATGTGTCGATTGAAAGAAAACTTATTGTAGACTCCAGTCAGCGTCTTTGTAGATTAGTGTTAGCATTTGATTTCAGTAGCATAATCATGAGATTAGTTGAATCTTGATTCTTTCAGATGATAGCAGTATAGTTCAGTCTAGGATTTCGATGATATGATTGCTTAGAGATCTTTACTTACTTTGTTTTGCATATGTTTTGTTTTTGTTCTTATGAATTTCATTTTGCCTAATGGACATGTATGTTGACAGAAGTAGTCAAACGTATTTGGAAAAGAACTAGTGAAGTTCACAATAGAATATTGTGAACCACAGCATACCCAGTATATTGATTATTGAACTTCCCATGCTATGTCCTTATGATTGATGTGTGATTTCCTTTATGTCTTGATGATTGATGTGTGATTCCCTTTTCAGAGTGTGATTGCATGATTAGCTTCCTGGGTCAGATAGCAGAGTTGATCTATCAAAAGAACTCCATCTCATACTTGCATGTGCCCTAATGGAGTAGATAGCCTCTCTGTGAAAGACAACCAAAGTATGTTTTTGTTTACTAGTTTGCTTTGTTTCCAGCATGCATAATCTAGAATAGGTCTATACTCATGACATTAGAATTACCTTTCTTACTGGTGTCTTGTAACGCTATTGATTACGAATCCCGGATTGCTAATTAATGAGTGCATTATACTAAACATATAAATAGAACAACAATGAGCAAAAGGAAGGCTCTAGTGGCACTCTCAACTACAGAAGCTGAATAAATGGTAGCCACTCATGCAAGCAAGGAAGTAGTATGGTTACAGAGATTGTCTTCAAGTATTGGGTTGGTACAACAAGTAGTGATATGAGATTGTGACAGTCAGAGTGAAATCTTCCTGGCAAAGAACCCATCTTATCATTCAAAGAAAAATCATATTGATGTTCAGTATCACTTTGTGAGAGACATGGTTGAGGAAAAGCAGGTGTTACTGGAAAAGGTTGACACTTTGAAGAATGTTGCAGATTCATTGACAAAGTCTGTGAACACAGAAAATTTCTCCTGGTGTACAGTATCAATGTGCATTGCTTCCCTAGATTGTTGACTATATATAATTCTGTGGATCATTGTATGTAAAGACAACAACAAGTGGGAGAATGTTGGATATGTGTTATATTCTTTACATGTGTGTGTGTGGGCGCATCAGATTCGACAACTACGTCTGACGATCCCTCGTAGTAGTGTTCTTTGTGTTGTGTGCACCGGGCGCTTCCTAGGGGGGTCCTAGGGGGGGGAAGGTATGGCCCCCCCTGCTGACTCGCAGTGTTAGGCACTGGGCGATAGCCCGGGGTAGCACCCCGAAATTTGTTTTTGGGTAGTTTTTGTTATTTTTAGTGGATTTTTCTATTTTTAGCAGTTTTCTAAATTAATCTCGGATTAAGGAATTAGGGTTTTGGTATCTACGGAATACCTAAAATCATTGTCTATATTGTATGGTGAAGGGTTAAATTCAATATAAGGAATATAAGAAAGGTTTTCCACGGTTGTGGGTTTCGGGTATAAATATTTGTGTATGAGCCATTGATTAAATTTTGTTTTGCTTAAGAATCTATATGCATTGCTTTACTTCATAGATTTAAAACTTACATGTGGTATCAGAGCTCATTTTTGGCTTCAGAGGGACGTCTTTGTTGTTGAGGGTTTGAATCGGTCTTGATACATCAAGTTTATCTTGGGTCTGTGATAAACCTGGGTTTAGTGAGAGCTTTTGCAGTGGTGATTTGAGAGCAGAAAGAGGAATGGCGAGCTCTTCTAGAATCGAGATAGAGAAGTTCAACGGTAAAAAATTTGAGTTGTGGAAGCTCAAGATGGAGGACCTTCTTGTAGACAAAGAAAAATGGATCGTTGTGGATCCCGGTACACAGCCTACTGGTGCACCATCTACTAGCACAAAGGCTACTGGTACACAACCTACTAGTGCACAAACTACTTGTACACCACCTACTGGTATGTCGATGGAAGATTGGGAGAAGTTGGGTAGAAGAGAAAGGAGTACTATTCGACTCTGCTTGGCAGATTCGATGTTGTTGAAGGTCTCAAGAGAATCTATAACCAAGGAACTATGGGATAAGTTGGGGAATTTGTATCAATCAAAGTCCCTAGTAAACAAGTTGTTTCTTCGAAAGAAGATGTATCATATTAGGATGGAAGATGAAGATTTTGTGACAGAATATCTAAATTCCTTTAATACTCTAGTAAGTCAACTTGTCTCTATTAATATTATGATTTCAT
>JASDQU010881790.1:47592-58943 GCA_032191745.1 Picea mariana
ACACCCACACACACACACATGCAAAAAATATAACACATACCCAACATTCTCCCACTTGTTGTTTTCTTTGCATCCAAGGGTCCAGGGGATTATATAGTCAACAATCTAGGGCAGCAATGCCCATTGTTACTCTACACCAGGAGAAATTTTATGTGCTCACAAACTTTGTCAATGAATCTGCAACATTCTTCAAAGTTTCAACATTTTCCAGCAACACCTTTTCCTCAACCATGTCTCTCACAAAGTGATACTGAACATCAATATGTTTTGTCTTCGAATGATAAGCTGGGTTCTTTGCCAAGAAGATTGCACTCTAACTATCACAATCTAATCTCACTGCCTGTTGTACCAACCCAATACCTGAACACAATCTTTGTAACCATACTGCTTCCTTGCTTGCATGAGTGGTTGCCATGTATTCAGCTTCTGTAGTTGAGAGTGCCACTACAGCCTGTCTTTTGCTCATCCAACTGATTGCTCCTCCAAATAGATTAAACACATACCCACTTGTAGATCTTCTGCAATACAGATCTCCAGCCCAAACTGCATCAACAAAGCCATGTATGTCCACCACTCTGTCCAATCCTGGCCTTCCTTGGTAGCACAATCCATAGCTGGTAGTGCCACGAAGATACCTAAAGACCCTCTTTATAGTTGTCCAATGCTTCTTCCCTAGTTTTGACATATACCTGCTTAAAACTCCCACTGCATGTGCAATGTCCGATCTAGTACAGACCATTTCATACATCAAACTGCCAACTGCACTGGCATACTGAACATGGGACATGTCCTCTTCTTCTTCCTGTGTCTTGGGACACTGATCTGCAGATAACTTTACACCTATAGGAATATGAACCTTGACCAGTTTACTTCCATGCATATTAAATCTCTGCAATATCGTCTCAACATATTTTCTCTGATTCAACCAGAGTTTTATGTTTGCGCGATCTCTTTTAATCTCCATTCCCATAATGTAGTTAGCAGCACCGAGATCCTTCATGTCAAATTTGGAGGATAGCTATGATTTCACCTCCTTGATAACATCCATGTTATTTCCTACCAACAACATGTCATCAACATACAACACTACATAATGAAGTGATTACCAACCTGCTTGGAATATGCACAGTGATCAACCCTACTTCTTAAAAATCTCAATCCAAGGATGTATGTGTCAAACTTTTGGTACCACATCCTAGGTGATTGCTTCAAACCATATAGTGACTTCTTTAGCTTATCGACCAGCTCTTTCTTTCCCTTCACTACAAAGCCTTATGGTTGCTTCATGTAGATTTCTTCTTCCAGATTCCCATGTAGGAATGTTGTCTTCACATCCATCTGTTCCACTTCAAGATCAAAAGCAGCAACAATAGATAAAAGAAATCTAATAGATGTTAACTTGGCAACAGGAGAAAAAATCTCACCAAAGTCAATTCCCTCTACCTGGAAATAACCTTTTGCTACTAACCGAGCTTTGTATTTCTCCACTTTACCTTCTGCATTAAACTTCTTCTTAAACAACCATTTGCTACCAACAGGTTTTCTTCCAGTTGGCAACTCAACTATATCCCATGCCTCATTCTTATCCAAGGCATCAATTTCTTCAACCATGGCCTTCTTCCATAGTTTACTATCCTCTGAATTCACTGCTTCCCTGACAGTTCTGGGATCATCATCAGTAATAGATAAAGAAAAATTGGAACGGAAATCAGGTGGACTATACCTTTCTTGTTGCCTTCTTTCTCTCATTGATCTCCTAAATACTGGGGTATGAGGTTCTTCTTCTTCTTCTTCTTCTTCTTCTTCTGCTTCCTCTTCTTCATATGATTCAGATTTTGCATCATCCAACTCAAGTACTATTTTCTCAGGTTCGTCTTGTGTTGGTAGGAATTCATGTTTGGACACATCTTTTACATCTCCAAAAACAACATCTCGACTGTAAACAGTTTTCTTGGTTTCTGGGTTCCAAAGCTTCTAACCTTTCACACCATCTTTATAACCAATAAAGATACACTTTTCAGTGTTTTTATTCAGCTTACTTCTATTTTCCTTTGAAACATGTACATAAGCATCACAACCAAACACTCTAAGATGTTGAAGAGAGGGTTTCTTTCCAAACCATACCTCGTGTGGAGTTTTATCATCCAACGCTGATGAAGGCGATCGATTGACCAGGTAACATGTTGTACCCACTATCTCTGCCCAGAATTCTTGTCCTAACCCACCACCGCTGAGCATGCTCCTTGCTTTTTCCATCAGTGTCATGTTCATCCTTTCTACAACTCCATTCTGTTGAGGAGTGTATAGAGTAGTATTTTGCCTTGCTATACCACACTTCTTACAGAATTCTTCAAATTCATTTCCGCAGAATTCTCCACCATTATCTGTTCTCAATACCTTTATTTTCTTCTCTGTCAAATTTTCTACCAGATCCTTAAATTCTTTAAATTTATCAAATACCTCAGATTTCTTTCTAAGAAAATAAATCCATGTGTTCCTTGAAAAATCATCTATGAATGAAACATAATACACAGATTTACCTAGGGATGGAACAGAAATAGGTCCAAACACAGCACTTTGTATCAACTCTAAGATCCCCTTTGATCTTGTAGCACCAGATTGGGAATCTTACTCGATTATGTTTACCATATATGCAATGTTNCAGCACTTTGTATCAACTCTAAGATCCCCTTTGATCTTGTAGCACCAAATGGGAATCTTACTCGATTATGTTTACCATATATGCAATGTTCACAGAAATCAAAATCCAGAGTGCAATTAGACATACCTTCAACCATACCTTTAACGTGTAGTGTTCAAAGGCCCTTTTCTCCAATATGTCTCGGTCTTTGATGCCACAGCATGGTCTTCTTTCCAGGGACAATATTGGTCTTGTCTTCTTTATTTCTCTATTCAGGGACAACAGAACTGTTACACCCATTAGTATAAGTGCTTGCCAGCAACTTGTACAGAGTTCCACACCGAACTCCCCTCATCAACACCATTGCTCCTAGTACCATCTTGCAAGTGTTCTTTCCAAATACAGTATCCGCTCCTGCATCATCCATCTTGCTTACAGATATTAGGCTCCTGGCTAGTTTTAGAATGTGCAAAACCCTAGGAAGTGTTCTAATCCTTCCATCTTTTAGCAGCAACTTAACCCTTCCACGTCCCAAGATTTTTGTTGTCGAGTCATCTCCTAGGAATACATCACCACCATCATATTTTTCATATTCAGATAACCACTCACTGTGAGGAGTCATATGGTATGACGCACCTGAGTCGATCAACCATACATCACGCTCTGCATGTGTACTTGCAGATGCCAGGTAAACATCACCTGCTTCTTCAGTGGAGGTTTTCGCCTCTATGGAAGAGGTACTATCAGATCCCTTTGATTTTTCAACCTTCTTAGACTTGCAATCTTTCTTATAATGCCATGTTTTACCACACTTCTAGCATTTCCTCAAAGATTTTCCTAGAGACTTAGATCTACCTGTGGATTTAGATCTCCACCCCGAAGGCTTACCAGGGTTCCTGTCTTGGGCACGTCCTCTTACAAATAAAGCATCTATGTTGTGACCATCCATGCTTTGTCGCCTCATCTCTTCAGATAACAAGGATGAAACTACATCCTCATACTTCAATGTAGATTGAGTGGTACTACCAATTGCTACAACCAGAGAGTCTGGAAAAGAACATAACAAAGTAATACACTTGTCTTCTTCTGCAATCGTAATATTAACATAGACAAGTTGACCTACCAGAGTATTAAAGGCATTTAGATGTTCTGTCACAGAATCTCCATCTTCCATCCTAAGATGATACAACTTCTTTCGAAAAAACAGCTTGTTTACCAAGGACTTTGATTGATACAAATTCCCCAACTTATCCCATAGTTCCTTGGCTGTAGATTCTCCCGAGACATTCAACAAAACCAAATCTGCCAGGCAGACTCGAATAGTACTCCTTGCTCTTCTATCCAACTTCTCCCAATCTTCCTTCGACATACCAGTAGCTGGTGTACTAGTAGTTTGTGTACTAGTAGGTTGTGTACCAGTAGCTTGTGTGTTAGTATACGGAGTACTAGTAGGTTGTGTACCAGGATCCACAGCGATCCATTGTTCTTTGTCTACAAGAAGGTCCTCCATCTTCAGCTTCCGTAGCTCAAAGTTTTTACCATTGAACTTCTCTATCTCGATTTTAGAAGAGTTTGTGATTCCTATTTGTGCTCTCAAATCACCACTGCAAAAGCTCCCACTAAACCCAGGTTTATCACAGACCCAAGATAAACTTGATCTATCAAGACCGAGCCAAACCTTCAACAACAAAGGCGTCCCTCTGAAGCCAAAAACGAGCTCTGATACCACATGTAAGTTTTAAACCTGTGAAGTAAAGCAATGCATATAGATTCTTAAGCAAAATAGAAATTAATCAATGGCTCATTCACATAGTACACAGAGATTTATACCGGAAACCCTCAACCGGGAAAACCTTTCTTATATTCATTATATTGAATTTCACCATTCACTATACAATATATACAATGTTTTTAGGTATTTCGTAGATACCAAAACCCTAATCCCTTAACCCGAGATTAATTTACAAAACCGCTAAAAATAGCAAAAACCGCCCAAAAAAAAATTTCGAGGCGTTGCCCCGAACGCTGCGCGTAACCAAGAAGGGCATAACTGCCCCCCCTGGGACCCCCCTAGAAAAGCGTCTGACGCATACGGCACAAACAGAGCACTAGTACGAGGGATCGTCAGACGCAGTTGTCATATCTGACGTGCCCACACACACACATGCAAAGAATATAACACATACCCAAGAGACATGTAGCACTTCAAGTTGCAAAAACAATTCGTGTACTTCAAAAATTGCAGTAAAAGAAGTACAACAGGTTAGAACTAAACAACCACAATTAATATAATTTATAACCCTCCAAACGCATTACATTTGTGATGGCCCTTTTATGGGTTAGAATTTCAACGCTTGAATGACTTGGTCTAATATTCACTACAATCTCTAGCTTGAGTAAATCCATGATGTGTACAACATTAACATAATGTCTTAGTGGATGGTGGAGTACAAGATGCCTATTATGGAGGAGACACCCGTTTGATTAAAGAGGAGTATTGGGCATAAAGGTTTGTTGGGTTAAAGAGGAATAGCGAGCGCAAGGTGCAGGACAGAGGCAACAATGACAGGGACAAGGGCCAAGGTAGGAGCAACAGCAACAACAGCGGTAATGGGGCATTTTGACACCATAGAGGGTGATGTGGAAGCCTCAACACCACCTGCTATATAGCTTGATACACCTACACTCACTAATGGCTGTCAAAAGAATATTGCAAGTCCCTGTAGTGGCAAACAAGCCATTACCTTTTCTCATAAAAGGGGGAGAGGGAATTGATAACTGGTTGCAAGATTTGTCATTATGGAATCTAGATGACTCATGATGTTGAAATACATTTATTGTCTAGTGTCAACTTTGACTTGTCATTTTTTATTTTGCATCCACTACATCATATATAGAGGGAATTGATAACTGGTTGCAAGATTTGTCATTGTGGAATCTAGATGACTCGTGACGTTGAAATACTATTATATATTTTTTATATATAAATGATTGGACAACTATTCTCTAGTGTCAATTTTGACTTATCATTTTTTATTTTGCATCCACTACATCATATATATTGGTGTTTTTTCCATATTTATGTGCCAATATGCTTATTTAATGCTATTATTTATTTATAATTTTTTTACATTGAAAAATATGAATTTATTTTGTATTTTTTAATGCTTGCCACAGTTTGCCAACTTTTACCCTTTTTTCACCAATTTTCCATTTCCTAATGTCCAAACCCTCAAGAGGATTTTTAGCAATGCCGATATTTTCAACAATGATCCTTGTTAATTGAGTTTATATTATATACCATAAATATGCAACCATACACAAGTGTTTAGAGTTTTCTCACTGCCTTCGTAAAAAACCAATCACAAATCCTAATACGACACTACTACCTATCAAATTAAATGAATTAGTATTACTAGGTATCTTTTAGAAATGGTGACAAATGTGTAGGTTCTCACCTAAATATAATAGCATTATATAATGACTCTTGGAAATTATGAGAAAGTGTTTACAACCATAATGATATAGACTACTACATTTCAGAATTTAGTTCTGCAGTTTCCAAATATCAACAGAAGAGGCACTTGACTTTATAACTATAATATTCAAATCACATTGTCAATGGTGAAAATGGCACTTATCAGTCAAGTCTATGAATAAAGGAATCAAATATCGGTACTAAGTTTTCATATGCTAAAATAGATTATTTATATCATATTTATTCATTTCTCTTGAGTTTAAATAGTATAAATTTCATTTGCATTTTTATTTTCCTTGGAATACACAAGTTTGTCTCCAAGACTATGATCACTGCATTATAGTCACAGAAGCAATTTTGTCTTCCACCACATAATTTTTGCGAAGAGCACCAGACCCTCCTACTTTTTAATATCCAAATCTGCCAAGGAACAATTGACTCCTCAAGTTTTGAATATTCCTTGCTACATTTTTTATATACATTCTGCTTCGAACAACCACACAACCCAGCGTGTCATGTGTTTGTGAATTATTAAGATCATCATATGAGGTCAGCATAGGAAGTTGTCAGCTACTTTTTGAAAGTGTTTTGAATCAACAATTATCAGYGAAGCCCCCAAAAATCCCTGTRGGAGATCTTCGCAATATCAAGACATTCTGCATCATCCACAACAAATCAGCATAAGTTGCTTAGAAGAACAACCACAGTAAGCTGCACACAACAGTTTGAACTCTCATGATGAAAAGGGAAAAACTTGAATAAAGAAACATAATTTTACTCGTATGTACCCTGCAAAAAACAAGGATGGAGCAATAAACTTTTATACCAGAGAACAACCTTCTTTGTGTGTCTGACACTTAAATGCATGTGATATTGACTATATGTATAATCATGTGGACATTTATTTCTTCGTTCCTTCCAATGTTGAAATCAAGCCAAGGGCTTCAACTGCCACTGTTCGGTTCAGAGCACCACATGCTTCGGTGTACATTTTTAGTAGTTCCTTCCTTTCCTCCAGTTTTAAATGACTCTTAAGACTTTCAGCTGCCATCTCCATTTCAGGCTGCATCAACAAATCCAGATGTCACAAAGACATGCCAAAAATCACAATAACTACTATTTGTGGTTATTCTTAATCCACTGCATTCTCTGCTGCCATGTTTCTGAAATTGCTTTCATAGAGGTAAAATCTCAAATACTGCCTTTAAATTCAGAAATCACACATAAATCTACAGAGAAATTCATTGTTAACAAACTCAAAAGTGTATGTTTTTCCAAGCTGCAATCATTTCTAATTTAGACATTCTGATCCAGGAAAAAATTTCAGACCTGCAAACTATCATGGAAATAGTTGGCAGATTAACTTTTGGACAGCTACAACTTGGTTTCAGACAATGCTCCAGTTTCTTTCAGCCAGATGCCATAAAGATGTAGGCAGGCTATAAAAGAGCAATTACATGTACAAAACTCCTCTTCTCTGCCTTTTGCTGTGCAATTGGCACCCGTGAATACAACCAAATAGAGATCTGTATGCTATTTCCTCAAATGAGAAGAATGTTTTATGACAAAATCAGAAGTATGCTACTCTCGTATTTGCCTTTCTGCAACTCTGTCGTC
Source organism: Picea mariana (assembly GCA_032191745.1). NCBI lineage: Eukaryota > Viridiplantae > Streptophyta > Pinopsida > Pinales > Pinaceae > Picea > Picea mariana. Next base: position 55,329 of record JASDQU010881790.1, read on the forward strand.
TGATCTTGTCTCTTTCTTATTTCTTTTAATCCAAAGAAAATATTTCAAATACGATAAATCAATTTGGCAACAGAGCACAAAGCTGGTAAAACTTGGGAAAGAGGAAAGCTGACAAATTTTGGTGTACAACCTATAGAATGCCCACCTGGGGAAAATCCATTAAGAGTCTAGATGTTCAAGTAGTAAACTCTTAAAATGCAACAGAATATTAGAATTTGATCGTATGGACCAGACAACAGTATCCAAAAAATATAAAAGCAGCACCCACTTTGAATTTCCAAAAAGGTTTCATCCAACCCTCCATTTGCACCCTGATGTTGTTAATGAGAAAGAATGATGGTTCCATGAAGATATTCGTGGAGTACATAGTTTTGAACAAAGTCACCATTGAAGATGAGATAATTTTATGAATGTCCAACAGATGACCACAAAAGTAGGTCGATGGGACTAGAGAAAAGTACATCCAATGTAAGTACAAAGTGGGAGTGCAAAAGCAACTGCTAGATCAATACTAAAAGCAGAAAAAGATAAAGAACTAAATGTCTATTGATGCAAAATTTTGACTATTGTCAACACACATGGGTTCCCTGGGATAAAATCCGCAAAATGTGACTCCCATCTTTATTGGCGGGCCCTCCAGTTTCCAGCACTGGCTGCCAAATTGACTTTAGGGCTTTTGTAAATTTTTATATAATTTTTTGTTTAAAATGCAAGAAGTAAAATAGAAAAGGCAGTGAAACATAACATTAGATAGGTACAAATAGTCGATAACATTCGGTTCATACAATATCAAAAGAAGACTTGAATATGCCAAATTGCTAAACACAGTCTAATGCTATCCCTATTCCAGTACCAAGTTAGCACACAATATAGAATGAAAGTAGGTGCAAAGAAATAGTTTGAAAGCACAAACTTACAGTAAAACCAAAGGTATCATGCATGGAATGAAGATACCTCACATTCACAAACAACAATTTCATCTTTAATCAATCAACTTGCTAACAATGCCTCAATCTTAGTTACAAGATAGCTTGCTTGCCAAAATTGAGAACCTTTTCTCTAAAGTTCGTTCATTGTTTTATACAAAAATAGAAGTCAATAAGTTGAAGTGGTTCAACTTCCTGACTCTTCATCTTCCTTTGACGAGTAAAATATTTAATTACTTTCATCCCTAAGTCCTCCTGCGTATGTCATAGTCCTTCCATGCATTAAATGTTTCATCTATTTAAAAAAACTAGGGAAGTGATGGTGTTCAAAAGGTGCCCAAATTACACATAATCCTGTTGAAGTTTCCTATGCCCTTTGTTTAACTTTGAGATAAACACATAGAGGACCTTTTCTCTGACTAGTGTCTCTATGTTGTTCTTCACCACAGCTTTATTGATACGTGGTACTGCTCCAAGGAACATTTCCTATTTCTCTAAGAGTTGCTCAACTAAGACCTCAAGTTGGTGTGTGGCATGAAGGTGCCATCTACTCTATAGTGGCCGGCTTGCATTCCTCTACTACCTCTATCACATCATCTAGATATTGCTTGCAATCTTTAATCAATTTTTCAATCACCTCATCTAAGATTTTGGTGGTGTCTTTCTAATAGTTGATACATGTGCCAATCCCATCATTTTCTTCACTTGGAGGCAACAAAGATGAAAGGGAGCCTCTAGGAATTCTTGCTGCCATAGGATCAAAGAGTCCAAACATCTCGACCATTCCCCCAAGCAAGAGGTCAATGTCATTGCTTTAGTAAAAAACTCTTGCATATCAAACACAACCTTGTAGAAATTCTTGTGAACTAGTGAAAGTTCGCCATGGATTTCTAATACATACTCAATGAAATCATTCGTGTGATACTTAATTGTTTTGTAGTATTTCACTTAATTTTTAGCTGAGTGATCTTTGCTTTATGCACTTCTATTTCTTTAGTCATTTTGAGAACTTTGGATTCACTGGCTTGAGCGATGGCCACCACTATGGTGGTAGCTACCACAAAGTCTATTCTCTCCACATCCATTACTGTGGTCTCAGTGGTGTTGATTATGATTGGGTCGGTGACAGTCTTCCTTTTCTTTTGTGCATACTGGACCGTTTGTTTCTTCTTATCAAATGAGAACATTTCTAAGCAAGCAAAACATCATCCTCTAGATGTGCTACCTTAATGAACTGTTGAAATTTGGGATTGTTTTCATTCGGGGTGCAGAATTCTTCCATTGTTCCTAACCTAGACGAACATCTAATTGTTTAACTTTTGGCTCTAAAAGGTTGATTACTACTTCTTCACAATGATCTGTCCCATCTCCACCTTGGACTTGGGAGCCTTCCACTTGCCCAKATATGTTGGCCTCAACTGATCATGGAGCATTTGTTGTTTGACAAAACAAGGTATTTCCACACAAGTCAAACACYTTAAGAAMCCACTCACACAAACAAATCAAAGATTAGTACACCAATGTTTTATGTGGTCAAAACCTTCAAAGAGGGAAACAATCCATGACCTCAGCCAACACAGCCACTTGAGGCAATATATTATTAATGCAAAAGAAAAATATTTTACATAAGAGTTTCTCACAATCAATCTTCAACAAATGCCCCTCCATGCTCTTTAAAGTTTAAATAGAGATCATCGACCAATCAGGTGTTAAGCCATGAATCAATATAGTCGTTAGCATCGAGGAGAATATGAACCGTTAGATCAGTTTATGTCTAGAACATATGATGACCGTCAGATTACATAGTTACAAATGCATACWAAAGAAACAATCTTTACCTAAAGACACACTAGATCAAGTTGATCTTAACTAACTCCTAAGTATCTAAATATCCAAACATCCCCCCTTAGAACAACTTGGGATAGGATTGAAGGATTTACAAAGGTGACATAATAGGAGAAGGAAGGATCCATTAGAACCTATCTCCCCTTAATGACAAATTCCTCAACTCCTAACATAGATCAAAGTTTGGAAGACTTTGCTTCTGTAAGAGACTTTGTGAAAATGTCTGCAACTTGATCATTTGTAGGGAAAAAGAGCACTTCAAGAACGTGATCTTGAATAAGGTTTTTGATGAAGTGCATGTATAGTTCAATGTGTTTGTTGCGCTAATGTTGAACTAGATCTTTGGCGAGCTTGATGGCACTCTAATTGTCACACTAGAGTGTGGTCGGATGCTGCTACTAGAATCCAAACTTTGAAAGGATCTGTTGAAGCCACAAGGCTTCTTGACTTGCATGAACCGTTGTTTGGAACTCTACATCCGCTGAAGAAAGAGAAAGATCCTATTGCTTCTTACAAGCCCAAGTGAGGGGTCTGGAACCAAGACTAAAAACATAACTTCCAATAAACTTTCGATCATCAAGGTCGCCAACCCAATCAAAATTAGTGGAACTAACCAACAAAGGAGTTCCCTTTGAACTGTAATGTATCCCAAATTGAACTGTACCTCGAATATACCGAAGTATCCTTCTTGTTGCTTTCCAATGGCTCTCATTGGGTTGTTTGCATATACCGGTTAACAAGACTAACAACAAAGGAAATATCAAGATAGGATATAAGAGTCTAATGTTGATCTCAAAGATTGTTTTACGGTCTTTGACTCAACCTCACGAGGATAAAATCCCCC